>CABFOV010003201.1:32796-49571 GCA_902141375.1 Timema poppense | reverse complement strand
CCAAGTACTCAGCTAAAACTGAAGCCATCAACTGCATTATTTATCATCATGTCACGGACTATCGCATGTCTAGTTGATGTTTAGGGAATTCTTAACGACACTCGCTTTCGGATCCGCCCTCATCTGATCTGTAATCCGCGGAGGGACGACTCCCGTCGGAGTTTCGAGGGGAAGTGGAAGGGTAGGCGAAGAAGAAGGACACCGCGTTACGTACGAAGCCGACGTCCGGTTACGTTATCTTGTTTTCTCATTCATATTTCACATAATCCATTGCAATTTAGCACCCATCTCACGCGGGCGACAGTTTCGTCATCGTTCTTTACAACAACGTTGTTGTGCCGTGGAGAAATTCACACGGACGACAAATATCGTTGCGACGTATTTTATCTGTCGCGGATACTCTTCGTTTAACCCGTAAGTTAACAAACCTTACCTTACATTATTATCCTGAGATATAACTTATAAAAAATATTGTAATAGCGTAATCCGTTAAGATAAACAAATTTACTTGAAGCAGTGGCGCACCCATAAACTTACTTAGGGCCGCTACACACGTTCAGGTATACCTGTGAGGTTTTCCTCTACAGGACCACCTGTCCGGTATAACTGAACGTGTGGATGACATAACTGTACAGTTATATCGGCCTTTACAGGCGTACCGGAGCAAATAGTTAATTTCATTCGATATACCTGCGCTGGAGCAAACTGCGCAGGCGTACTGGAGCAAAGAGTTAATTTCATTCGATATACCTGCGCCGGAGCAAACTGCGCAGGCGTACTGGAGCAAAGAGTTAATTTCATTCGATATACCTGCGCCGGAGCAAACTGCGCAGGCGTACCGGAGCGTGTCAAAGTTCATAGGCGGTGCAGTTCATTTGTTGCTGTTGCCATCGCCATATCGTTCACTAGTTAGATAAGTTTCATCCTTTCTTTATAAACTTATTGTTGTAAACATTGACGGAAGAGTGTCGCGGTAGCCACCGAGAGTTCATAGAAGAGTTTATAGAAATTTACAAAGGTGAACAATGTCTGTAGAAAATTAAATATACTACCATGACCTAACCAAAAAAGAAGCTGCGTATTTGTGTAAAAACTAAGAGATATTTATACTGATACCAACAAAGAAAGCTTCTAAAGAAAATCAACAACAAACTGTGACCTGAAGAAGAAACACCGTATCACGTGGATGCACTAGCACATCCGGTATAACTGTATATATGTACGTGTGTAGAGGCCTTTTAGAGTGGTGGGCATACAATCAAGGATGTAATCCGTGAAATTACTGCTGAAAGCTAAGAATATGTTTGAATATTAAACGTCTCTAAAAGCTATTTGAAGTTTTTCTTACAGTAATAACTGAAATTAATTTTAAATGGCTTTACACACAAAGCATAAAACCTATTATCTCTGCGGGTTTTTTTTCACACAATAAATACCACAAGAGTTTACACTTCCAAAATAAATAATTTAACCAATTATAATTAATGCTCAGGATTATATTCAAGCTCGATATACAAGCTAGGGCCATATCCCATGAATCACGTGATGGTACGCTAAAATGTAAATAAAACAATTAAGATTCAATTTCAAGCCGCCAGCGCTGAGTGCCAAAAGAAGGAAGCTTTAAATATTATGTTCCAATGAAAATCTAAGGATAATCATATAATATTAAGACAAATAATTATTTTATTTAGTTCCACTTCTTTCTACCTGTTTGGGTTATACGATAAAACAATCGATGATCCATTAGTGTTATTCCTATTGCTGCCTTTTCCAGGAACACAAATTTTACTTTCGCAAATCACCATGCTTATTCTGCCCCAGTTCCACATCAGTACAAGGATGGGAAATCCTCAAGTCTTGACGTTGAGGAATCATGCTATTTACTCATTGCTTCAAAACGACTCTTCAAGAGCTTCAACGAACGCGAAAACGCTTAATTTCATCTCTAGGCTACATACCACATGATACAATCACTACGACAAGAGAATAAACTCCCGGTATAAATAATATAACCTATTGTAATAATTAATGCCCAAATTTAAACTAAAGTTTGATAAACAAACAAATATATCAACTGTCCTAAGTATCACGTGATGGTACGCTAAAATGTAAACGAGACAATCCAGATTCAGGTTCAAAACACCGGCGCTAACGGGTAAGGAGGTTACTTACCTGTGACGTCACAGCCTGTCAAGATAGGATATCTTGGGTGGGCACCATTACGTCGCAAGTCCATTACATCGCATGTACATTACATCGCATGTCCATTACATCGCGTATATTTTAAATTTGAAGATTATATTCTTATTTTATTATTTTCATCTTTGATTTTCGTTGCACCATAGCAATTGGAATTTACAAATTCAAGTCTCCAAGTTTGTTTAAGGACATTCGATTTCTGACAAGTTAAAAACTCTACCCCTTCCAAACGGAAAATTTAAGGTGAGTGAAATACATGAGAGTGGATATGTTAACTTTTGCCCTGTCTGGAACAAATGAATACTTTTTAAATCTAACTAACTACTTAACTTCAAGATGAGAGTCGGGTACACCATCCTTGTAATCAACTTTGCAAAACAAAGTGGAATTAGGCACATAATCCTTTCAACCAAGCCTACCTTCATAGTGAGAGTGAAGCCTCGTTTATTATGTAACAAGTTGGATCTAGCATGTTGGAAGACAAGACACGTGAAAAATTAAGCTGTGTTTATTCTAGCCAACTTGTTGGACCAACATCCTGTTTCCTCCACCTTTTTTTAAATCAATCTACACATTTCTAGCTATGAATAACGACGTATTACTCGCCGTTTCTTCATTTATTTGATGACAGGAAGTGTATTCTTGCAGAAGAACCAAAACTTAAGAAACGGTAGGGCACTCGAAGTTTTTTTTTCTAGACGTCAAATTGAAGGTGTGTACATGGTAATAATGAGTTACCTATATTTGTGAAGTGGAGAGGATAGCTTTGTACACATGTAACATCACAAAGAACAGAATACTTTTGATATAACTCAATTTGAATCTAGTAGCCGAAGCTATTATTATTTATTATTTTTAGTGAGGAATTTTCCATCTAAATAGTATACTCTGAAAATTGAAAAAATACACCTGGACACGGATCCCGGGTTCGATTCTCGTGTCTAGGTGTAATTTTTCCATTTTCAGAATTTAAATCCATTAGTTTAACTGTATTAGCCTTGTTTCATTCCATGACCACAAAATTATGCAAAACCCGATTTTAAAAGTTAAACTAGTCTGAAAATAAATCACATGCTTCCCCAAGGTTAGACACTCATCCAACTCGATAGCGCATGCGCAGAACTTCCCAACTCGGCCAACATGCTGGGCTGGTCATTTATTATCTCTAACAAATGATCCAACACAACCCAACAGAACTTAATGGCTCTGACCAACTCACCCAACACCAACATGTTGGCCAATATCCCCAATAAGTTGGGAGTGCGTTTATATTGTAATACAGCTTGTTGGGATCGTGTTGGCCAATAGGGTTAGCTGTGTGTAGAGAGGTGGAGAAATGCGACGTGTTGGACCTGCAATGTATTTGTTCAAAAACGCGATGTAATGGACATGCGATGTATTTGTATATATACGCACCTTCAATCCTATTGGTTGTACGTCAGAGTAGGGTTAGCTGGGTATAGAGAAGTGGGGGAAATGCGATGTGATGGACCTGCAATGTATTTGTTCCCAAAACGCGATGTAATGGACATGCGATGTAATGGTATACACCCGGATTGCTTATGTTAATGTATTTACGATTTAGTCGTCAACGAGTTTTAAAGATAAAAATTTGAAACAAAAAACCACAAATTCTTAAATAATTCTAAAAATATTCATACAGTGTTAGAAAATTGTTATTTTTACCTTAAATAGTTTTTTAATAATGATTTTTTATAAATCCTCTACAACTTAGATTATTTGTCTTGTTTACGAAAATAGCCTGCCAGGATGTAGATTAAATAAGTCCGTGGTAGCGTATGTCCGTCTAGAATAGGAAACGAGAAAAAGTTAAAATAAAAAAAGCAAGTCGATGTTTTCAAGAAGAAAACACTAAAGTGAGTGTGTAAACTCGTCATAGGAAGAGGGAAATGGTTATCAGCACATAGACAAGAACTCTCTTAGCACACGGATTTCTCATTTTCTTCCCTCCCTTCCTATTTTGTACAGTGGAGTATAAGGATGGGTGTTTAGACTGCTTAGGTGCGTCAAGTTAAGATGCAACCCGCTTCGTAAAAATAGCTTCGAAATCTTCAAGTAGGCAACGTCGTTAGTTCATCTCCAGGCCACGCAACACACGGTACCGTCAATACACCCTTGTATTTCTCCCTATCAGCCCCTTGAAAACGTGACACCTTAAATAAAGTGATCATCTAACTCGTTAAAAGATTAATATCAAACTTACATGGATAAGAAAACCAAAGAACCTACATCACGTTCGTTACTGCAGATAAATCAATAACGTTATGGCGCTCTGGCTTTTGTCAACAACTGTTACTGTGAATTCACACTTCAAAAGAAAAAAAGAAGAGCAGATATAAAACCTAATCACGTTGACGAGTTCTAAACGAATAACAAGACTTCAGACTCGTCGGCGTCAACTGCTCAACGTGACTTGAAATATAACGTCGGCTTTCCTTTTAATGCCCGAAATAAGCTTGGGACACCTGATCAAATTTCATAACTAACCTACGGAATCAGTTCACACGTTAAGGTAAAAATCCAGGAAACGCTAGTTAAAGCCAGAATTTTGGCAGTTTTTATATCAAAACAATTTTTTGGTCAAAATAAATGAAATATTTCTACAGTTGAAATATAAAGTTTAATTTTATTCACACGGTGATATAAAGGCGCACATTGGGGGGAGGGGGGTGTCAAAGGGTTAGTTAACCTGCCATATGAAAGTTAGAAAATTAATACATAAAACAAAATGAAAGTCAAAATTTCAGGAAGAAAATACAATACAGATAAATTATACTTTTTTTTTATCTATTAACGCGCATACACCTTTTAATCCGGATCCACACGTACGTTATTCGTCCAAGTTTAATCAATTAACGATATGACTCACGCAAGTGCGGAAAATAAATTCATTTCCATGTACTAATATTAACGTAACGAACATTGTTCTTCACAGTCGGTAGACTACCCAACATCAAAGAAGACTAATAATCAACTGAGAGCAGTTCATCCACGAATACCAAATATAGAGTATGTGTGGGCGGCAAGACTGATATTATCAAATATGAAGCTGAAAGATGGCCTTTAATTAAACCCGAAATGACTTTTGGATGCATTCTATTATCAAAAATTTGCGGGAGAGGACCGCTTCAAATAACTACTAGACTAAAGGTATCTAACTAGCACTAAAAGTCAGGGGAGGAAAGTTTCAAATAACTTACAAGGTCATCCAAATTTCAAAAAACGTCTATGGGAGGACAGCTCCAAATAACTTATAGATTTATGTCATTTTGAAGAATTTTAAAGCGAGGACCTCCCCAAATAGCCTAGTTTCTGAAATAATTCAATTTTCAAAATTTTGTCGGTGGAAGAACACTTTCAAGATTATCTTCTAGAGTTATCTAATCATCGCAAAAAATTAAGGGGAGGATCACTCTAAATGGCTTATAAAATAATATATTTAAAAAAAATCAAGGCGAAGACTACTCATATCTTCTAGAATGAACCAATTTAAAAAAATTGTTGAAAGAGGGACACTCCATATGATTTATAAGAACTAACCGATTTAAAAAAAAATGGGGAGGATGATTACGGCTTAAAACATAAACAAGATTAAATATGAATGAGAAACTATTAAACGGCTTTAAACAGAAATTTAACATTGTAAGTAACTATGATATTTATAATTATGACCCTCCTATGAAAATGATCTGGATCCGCCCCTACCCACTGATGTAAACATTTGTTGAATATCTGTCAAGAGTTTCCTGTAATTTAATGACAACTTTTTCTCTTCAGCTAAAAAGATTGTTATTTAATGCCACTATGCTTATGAGTCAAGATAGATATTCAAGAAATGTTGATATCAACATTTGAAGAAAATAAAACTTTGTTTCTACTGGAGCAATATTTTGTTTATTTTGGATTTGCTATAAAAATATCAAAAACACAGCCATTAACTTGCGTTTCATACATTCCAACCTTAAATGACATTTGTGTGTTGTTTTCGTTGCATGCTGATTTGTTTAGTTACACAATTTAACGACTAGAAAACATTGATCGACTAAATGGTCTAATATATATTTATATCTACTAGAAAATTAAATATATTAATAATCAGCTTTTTTAAGTTTTCGTTGCAAAGCAACAGAGGCAAACATAAATCTTTTGTTAGTGTATGCATGGCTGCGTAACTTAAAAAGATTATGCTCTCAACTTTCGATGAAAGTGTGGTTCCAGCTTTAGCAGATAAGTGAAACCTTTTAATCCTTGGTGACCTGGCGGTATAGGGGTAAAGTGCTGGCGGGCGGGGTTCAATCCTCGATCCCGGCATAAATTTATCTGATTACCAAACCCTTCCTTCACCTCTGACAAGACATCTTGTGAATGTATTACACATTAGCGTAAGTGCGTATAACCCGAACGGGTAGTAAGACGCGGTGCTAATAATAATAATAATAATAATAACTTTTAATCCTTCCTTGTTATATAAATCAGAAAGGTTGTGCCAAAATTGGCATAAATACTTAAAAGGGTTTTTCAGTAATTAGAGAGGGATGAGGAAGCAAGCATTTTAGGAGGTAATCTACTCGTAATCTCGCAGAACAAGAGTGGGAAACCATTTACGAAAAACCACCGTCAGTAGACCTAACCAGGATTCGAACCCTGATTTCCCCATCGGCAGCAGGCCAGTATAACGCGAAAAATGATGCCTTGGAATGTTCAGACACTGAAGCGGGTTCCAATTTAAGGTGCGGCAGAAGGGAGCACGAGTAATTTTACAGTTTTTATAAAGCATTACTTTTTTTTTGGCCGAAATAAATCAAATATTTCTCCAGTAGCAACATACAGTTTAATTTTCTGCACATGATAATATCAACAAATTTTGAATATCTGTCAAGAGTGTCCTGGAATTTTTTCAAAATTTTATCTCTTTAATTAAAATGTTTTGACAACATTCCAGGACACCCTTGAGATCAGATATTCAAGATCTGTTGATATTAGCATGAGCAGAAAACTAAACTCTATGTTGCTACTGGAGACATATTTGATTTATTTTTGCCAAAACATTTATATTATATAAAAACTGAAAAATACTTGCACACCCTTCTGCCGCACCTTAAGAGCGTGCATCATAGCAGGCTCAACTCAGCTCCCGTCTCACGCAAGGTGTGGGAGTAAAAGGGAGAATACAAGACCAAGATATGACAGAAATGTGTGCAGTACATTCGTATTTTAATAATTACTAGAAATTTTCCGCGGTGACAATGGGGGGACAGCGCGACAAAGTTTCTTGTTAATACATACAGTACGTCCCTATTATGACAAAATGAAGATCTTTACACAGTGATATTCTGTGAAGTCATTCTAAAATTGTCAAAAACGGCCTTTTCAATGGAGTTAAAAAAATAAATCCAAATACCATTTAATATCTCAACAATGTTCAGTATTAGGAACTTCTAATAACTCTTTATCTCCATTAATGTTTAACCAGAAATCATCCACGTGTAATAGTGTTCGTGTAGTTTTACCATTTCGAGCCGACTGTATCAAAGAGCTGATTGGCATGTGATGCACGCTCTTAATTAATAGCGTGGAAACATTTATACGAAAAATTAAATTATTGTTTTTAGCTATTTTATTCCTGCATTTAATTAAGTAATATAATCCAATAATGTGCTCCCCAATTATAACATATTTTATTTCCTAGAAACATATAATTGAACTAACTGTGTTCACACAGTTTTCCCCCCGTAAAGTAGCAGTCTTACCTTGACTGATTACACTATGACTATCTTATAAGCTGCGCCATAGTGAAACCATTCAAAGTAATCTTGCTACTATCCAGGGTTGACGAAGAATACATGAATAGTTTAAGTATATTCTATGTAAATAATTTGGATCCTATTTCTTGATATTTCTTATAGATGATATTCAACATACGGGTACTTTATGTCCAATTTTCGTAAAATAAATCCTATTTCATTCAAGAAAATTAACCTGCCAAAAAAACCCAAGTCAATCAAGTGTTTTTTTTTTATCTGTGTCATTTCCGGGCAAAGCTCCACAAAATGTCGTTTAGTAACATTTGATTAAAAAAGATCAAATATTTAATCTATTTCTATTTCTCTTTTATGATTTTAGCTTTAGAGATAATATAAAAAAAGAGTTGGGAGTTCGGACACAATTATATAAGCAGTGGTACAGACATTCTGTTGGGAATTAATAAAAAACCTTATATTTTTTTCTCCCGACGATCTTTCTATCCTCATTTCTCCACGTCAAGTGTCCCCCATTGTATTGGACCTTCAAGTCTTTGTTCGCGTGGACTTTCAGTAGGTCGGAAAAAAAGTAAAAGGGGGGAAGGAGGGTGCCTTTCAAACCAATCACATTCACGGCGAGGAGGGAAAGACTTGAAATCATCTCCGGGATAATGGTTTAATCTGATCTTTGAGAATTCTTTTTACCCCCTTCCCTCCTTAAAGCCACCCTCCAACACCTCAGTGGAACCCCTTTCCACCGTATCACCAAACCCCATCAGTCGCTGAAGGAACAGTCGTTAAGCCGAAACAAAAGCCCAGTTCAATTTAATTGTAATGACATTCAATATGTAATCCAAGACCATCCCTCTCATTTATTATCTGAAATTATTCCATATCGATTATTTAACACATTTGTATTTTATTTATCGTATATTTCTCTAAAGATAAATTGAAGAACATTTTCCTTTTGACTGGCCAAAATGGAAGGCTAAAAAAAATCCCTAAATGTATTCTCCAGTTATTCTTTTGTCCTTTCATATTATTTTTTTTAGCTCTTTAATCAACTGGACCATGCGTAATTCAGGAATCGATAAATCAAATATTTGCATAGTAAAACCGATTGACTATATACAACACGAAGCTTAATGGAGCGCTGCTTGTAACTATCAATCAAACGTGACTTTTTGTTGTTGTTGTTTTTATATGTATTTATTTTGTTGATAAAATAAATATCCACAAACATTGTTTGACCTTTTTCGAATCATCGGTTCTTTTTTAAATGGATCTATGTTGACATTTTCGCTACCATAATAACAAAATAATTTCAGTTGAAATGTGGGATATTAATTAACACAACGCAGTCGGGCGTTTCAATATTGTTTGTCAAACTGGCATAAATAAAGAGAGATATGAAATTTTACTGTAATTTATTCTAATTCATTGGTATTTGAGTTTTTAATATTATTTAACACAAATAAATACTAAACATTAACTATATAAAATAGGGTCGACATGAAAGCTAAGGAAAATACGAGAAGGAAGAGAGAAAAAAAAAGCCCATTATTAATTAACAAATAAATGGGTGAGTGAAGTGATTAAAGATTAAATCTCAAATCCTTCTCATTCTTGATGAAATTATCTATGTCTTGGTAACCTGGTGGTCTAGGGGATAAGGTGTCGGACTTCTGTGTTGGGGGTCCAGGGTTCAATCCTTGGTCCCGGCACAGATTTATCTGATTACCAAACCCTTCCTTCACCTCTGACAAGACATCTTGTGAATGTGGGGAATGCCAGGCCTCCACCGTGGTTCGGATTCCACGTTAAACTGTAGGTCCTCCATTTCATCTCACAATCACCCTACCATTACACATTAGAGTAAGTGCGTATAACCCGAACGGTTAGTAAGACACGGTGCTAATAATAATCTATGGCTTAATCTACTCAGTGGGACACTTGATCATCTACTTTCATCATCAGCGACGAAACTATTTAATTTCTAAGGAGGGGATTACAGTATTTAAAAAAAAGCTTAGTTACAAGTCATGGCCATTTATAATTGGTCAGCTTCGCTGACTATAAGCTTAATGTAGCCTGTTTCTGATTCCAGCCTATGTGTGATTCCTATTACCAATGTTATATACTTATTTACGATAGGTTTGTATTTATATAGTTAGGTTAAACTAATATGAGAGTGGTTTACCCACTTAACCATGAGTTTAGAAAGTACACGTTAATTATTTTCTAACATTTTCCAAATTTTGGGGTATAAGTCTAGAATAATAACAATAAAATAAATACCTTGTTGGCTTTGAGAAGTAGGATGGCATTTTTGTAATATAATAGTTTATTTTAAAATTTTAGTTAGCCATTATTATTGATAAGCACAAAGCGCAAAATGGGGTGATTATCGCTTAGAGCTACACTTATATTATCACTTAAACACCTGTTCTTCCCTTGCTTTCATAAACAACCAAATATTTAAATATAGCCATAATTTGAAAGGGATTTTTTCCAACATTAAATTACTAGTTTGAGTAACGCATGCACAAAGCCAATAACATACTGTTAAAAACATTTTATATGATTAAACCTGAAAGATGAACATTAGGCTAGACTTATTCAAGGGTGATAAAAGTAGACCTCAGACGTTAATTTTGTTACAATAAATTTGAAATTATATATCTAATAAAATGTATTATTATTATTATTTAGCACCACGTCTTACTACCAGTTCGGGTTATACGCTTTAAGTACTAACTACGCTAATGAATTGGGAAGGTTGAGTTAGAGGAAGTGGACCCGCATTTGCGTGGAGGAAGAGTGGAAAACCATTTAGGAAAAACCACCCCCAGTTCGCCCGACCGAGATTCGAACCTCGATCTCGCCGTCTTCGGCGGTAAAGCTCAACACGACTAAAGCGTTAGCCAACTACGCCACCGAGACGGGTATATAATAAAATAATAGGAATGATTAAGCGTGATTGACCGAGCGTAGCGGAGTTCTGTTTTAACTTGACAATTTGTTATTTAATATGTCTATAGGCCCAGATGTTTGTTCCGTGATAACGGCCAATTGTGTAAACCAATTTTGATGAAATTTGGCATGGAAATTCTTTGAATCTAGACCATGCGATCGATATATGTAAACATTTTTCAAATATGGTTATCAGTTTTGATATATCAACCATTCAAAGTTTTTTTTGTTTAATAGCTCATCTCAAGTGATTTTTAATTTCAAATTCTAAGCAAGTTATCGAGAAATTAGAGCGTTTTATTAAAAGAAAAGTTTATATATATATCTGGAGATAGACACCATTAACCTCGTGAAAAATATTATTTTTTCACGAAAATAATGTGTATTGCAGTATTAATTTGTTTTCTCTCTTAACTTGATCAGCAAGGAAAAAATATATATAGGCTCTAAATGAAATAGAAGGAGAAAATAAAGAAGATTTTTCAATTTGAAATAAAAAAAGTCTCAAGATTGTAATAGTGATAAGAAAACTGTGGGAACGAGATTTACTGCTCACAAAACTTTTAGTTAAGACCGTAGAGCGAGGTCTACTGTTCACGGAAATACTAGTCTTCGATTATTGTTAAAGTATGTGGAATTTTCTAAGTATATAATCCGAAAAATCTTAAAATAATAATGTAGATATTATATTAGTATTGTTTAAGATTAGTTGACAGAATAAATCAAAAGATGACCTACCCTACCACTACTCAAACCAACAATAGAATTAAAATCTGTGACAGTGGACACCCAAAATAAACGTCTATTCCAGCATGGTTATCCATGAATGTTTTCTCATTCTCTCTCCATGCAAACGCCTGTAAATTTCCTCTAAATTCTTCCTTGCTCATTCCTAAATCATTAGAGTAATCGAAAGACGGCTAATAAGATGTGTAAGAAAAATATTAATTAAAATATAAATAGATGTATTAAGACATAAAAACTATTGCATGCTGAAAATTTTACAATTTCAAAATCATTCAAATTATAACTAGCAAAAAATGAACCAATTAAAATGGAATATTAAAATAAACGTATTAAAGATCATTCCTTAAATTAATGTATTGAATATCGATGAATATACAAACATTCTTTCATTTGTTTTAATATCTGAGCCAGTTTTTTTTTTGTTTATTGCGTAAACTTGAGAATATATTTTGTATTTTTGTGTCTTCTATAAAAAAAAACAACAGGTCATTGGTCCTCAAACGAAGGATACGTTCGCAAAACAAAAGGAAACAAAAGAAGAGGATAATTTCAGACACAGTACAAACTCGAAAGTAGTAGCGACTTGATTTTCCTACGAAAAACAATGCTTCCTTCTATATATACAACTTCAAATCTGCCAAGGGAAGATAAGTAAAACACACACACACACACACCTACCTACCTACCATGCGACAATGGAACCCTCTGGCGGAAGGGGAGAGAAATCATCGCGAGAAAGCAATTATACAAACTGTTTCTCCATTTTGGGTCTCCTTGGAGAAGTGCTACCCAAACTAGCGCTGTCTAACCATTAGCGTGAAAACTTGAAGACACGAGGAGAATGGGAGAAGGGGGAGGGATGAAAAGAAAGTGGTAGAGAGAAGAAATCTGAATGCAATTTAAACACGACGTTTTGGGAAGAAGGAGTGAAGTCTATTAATTAACGTGTGAGAATTACTTTCCAAGATATATCCGTCGACGGTTTCGGGAGTAAGAGAACGCTAGACGGGTACTGTCTCCCATTTCAAATTATCGTAACAGAATGTATTTGGGTTAATTTAATTATATGCAACCCACCTCACCGGTCGCATGGTCTAAGGCGTTACATTTGCAATATGCATACACACACTTCTGTGGCCGCATGGTCTAAGCCGCTACTTTAGCAGTAGACTAGACTGTGGATGACGGGGAGATCGAAGTTCGAGTCCCGGTCGGGTGTACTTAGGCGGTGGGGGGGGTGTCTTTTCCAAAATGGTCCACCACTTTCTCTCTATGCAAATGCGGTTACATTTACTCTAAATATGGTTCAAAACCAGTTTTGAGTGCTCCGAGGTTTTTTTTTTTCCCTAAATGATTTCTCACTTTCTCCGACGTAAATTAGGCTACATATCTTCTAAACCAGTACTTCCCAACATTTTTTAGAACCAAGACCCAATTTTTTTTAACGACAAACTTACTTCACCCCCATCCCCCTGGCTCCAATATAAGATACGAGCGCATGTGTGTGTTTAAAATGGGGGTATATTTTAATTTTATTATTTAAAAAAAATGAGTAAACTTGATATTATCAGCCCTAGTTTAAGAAATTTTTGTATAGACCTAGTCAGCTTTTCAAAATAAGGTATTGAGCTGCAATAACAAACTAGCGATACTATAAATACTACAATATGAATTAAAAGATATAAATTAAAAAGAAAAAACTAGTGGTTCATAAGGTTCATAAGGACGCTGAGGCGGCCTGAGGTGTTGTGTGTCAGTAATTAGTTTGTGTGTCAGTTTCTGGAATTACAAATGGACACACATTAATATGTGTAGTGTAGTGTAGTTAAAACTTGAAAAGTATATTGTTAAATTATGGATCCTGAGACACGTCTAGCGAAGATGAGGTAGGTGGAGATAAAGTGTTTGAAGTAAAGCACCCATGGGAGCACCCCACCCAAAAGGGTGACTCCCTAGCCTCAGGGGTTCCGGAGATACTTACAGGGTTACTAAGGGAGAGGGCGGTGGGGCTGGCGTTTAAGGTTAGGAGGTGTAAGTAATTTTAATTAACCTATATGTGATCGTACGTCTGAGTTATGCCAATGCGAAATTTCAGCTCAATCAGTGAAGCGCTTTTTTTGAGTGAAAGGGTACAGTACATTTGTAGTACATTACACAATGACAAGAATGATAACTTCATAGAATATTTGTAGATTTATATAAATCTTGTATGTGTTAGGCCAATCATTTGTTTATATTTTATCTTTAAAATTATTTAAGCTAAATTTGTTAAAAGTATAGATTATAAAATAAAAATCAATTTAATATTTCCCTAATGCATTCCAAATTACTTAAACCATCGGCGTTAAAAAAATGTTGGAAATAATTAATTTCAATTTTTGTTAATATAATTAATATGAATACTCTACAATTTTATATAATTGAAGTAGAAATGTCATTATTTAAAACAAAAGTTAAGGCAGTGATGTTCAAGTTATGAAAGGGATTAACAACATTTGGCGTAATATTTGAGGAAAAAAATAATCAGATTTTGATCAAATATGGTGCTCACATACTGATTAAACTTTTAGTACAATTTTCATAATAAGGGTCTTTTAACAAATACAAACCTTTTTGTGGTCAAAGATGATGGCATTTTGTTATATTATTAGTGTTATTTCTTAATTACTGATATTTATTTTTAAATGAAGAGAAAAAGTTGTAATTAAATTTCACTAGGACACCATTTCTAGATATACAACAATCATTGATATCACCACGTAAATAAAATTACTCTCTTTGTTTTTACTGGAGAACTATTTGATTAATACCTCTCTTAATAATAATAATAATAATATTTAGCACCGTGTCTTACTACCCGTTCGGGTTATACGCTTTAAGTACTAATTACTCTAATGGACTAGGAATTTGGAAGGTTGAAATAGAGAAAGTGAACCCGCATTTGCGTGGAGGGAGAGTGGAAAACCATTTAGGAAAAACCACCCCCAGTTCACCCGACCGAGATTCGAACCTCGATCTCCCCGTCCTCAGCAGTCGAGATCAACATGACAAGCGCGTTAGCCAACTACGCCACCGAGGCGGGTAATACCTCTCTTATCGTTTATAGTAAATTCATCATGTATAATTGATCCAAAACGATATTATATTAAGCACCGAGTTCAAAAGACCGACCAATAGTTAATAACTTTCAATTTGAAACTGAGCCAACCGCGGGGTATGAAATGAGCCCTCCAACCACAGGCGATACTCAATTAAATATACTATGCGGGGAAGCGTAAAATTTGATATTTGTTTCCCAATCATATCAACATGTTAAGTTATTTAATTTATTGTGATTTATTTAAACACAATTCTATGAAATACACGACCTAATAATAACCTATGGAGTAAAATTAAAACAAACTTTAAAAGGTCGAAAGAACCTAAATGAATATTAGTTGACCCAGGTTTGATACTGGCTGGAAACTAAAATAATTTGTTTTATTTAATAATTGGTATTGTTACTCAAGTATAACGATTTCTGGCGAAAGAGTTAGGTGCTTAGTTTAATGTTTGAAGCTAAAATGTACAATAACACATAACAAAAACCCATTCCGTAAAACCATTCACTTAGTTTTACCGGGTTCGATTCACGTTTTCAGGTGTAATTATAAAACTGTTTTTAAAAGAGTCATAATTTATTCTAACAATATAACATTTCACATCCATTTGATCTCACCCATTTCGGTTACCACATGGTCTAAGACGTACTCTCGCAGTACACTAGACTGCCGCTGATGGGGAGATAAAGGTTCGAATCTAGGTCGGGTGTACTGAGTTTTTTCCAAAATGATTTTCCCCTCTCCCTTCACGAAAATGCGAATACACTTTCTCTAAATATAACCTTTATAATCAATAAAACCATGGGCATACTTAATTAGAAAACAAGCATATAGCCCGAACGGGTAGCAACACGCAGTGCTAAAGAAAAATTGATCTCAAATATTTATGAAAGCGTGTTATTTCCAAAGTCAATTTTATAAACAGGAGGTTCACCACTTAGCCACCAGGAGGATAAAAACGCGGAAGGTTTTAAAGCACTTCATTATGTAACTACATTGGCATTAGCTGGATCGAATAAGCTTTTAATACTATGAGTAATAAAATATTTTCTCTTTTAGATTTAGAAATGAACGTGGGAATAGAAAACACACTCCTGAATACATCTACAAAACAAACATGGCGCAATGAAAAGTACAATCCCTAAACAACAATAATTTGCCAACAGAGGGAACTAAAAAAAAAATATCTAGGATGCATCACAAAATCGTCCATTATAAACAGCATCATTCAAACATTTAGTGGCGTTTATTAATCTACGGTAATGCTCTTGGGTCGTAGTGCTTCATGGGACTTTATGTACTCCATGTGAAAACAGCATTCAATATTGATGGCATCGTATCCAATCGTTCCACCTTGTGGATGCATTTTACCCACGCTCTAAAGTTGGTATCGCCGTTTTATCTACACGGCTCTCGCTGATTAACATGGATAAAGGAAGATTGGCGCGATCATTGTCACTGCTGTCGTTTTTTGGTGACGTCACACTGGCAGATCGTTCAAATCATAGCATGGATTGTGAGGGAAAAGGGAGGGCCAATAAATGATGCAGTTACGCATTTTAATAATTTTTTTAAAGTGTCATACACAACGTTGTACACTTGTGCACCGAGGGTTGTTACACACACAATCGTAAATGTTTAACGAACCAGCGTGAATGGATACAATCCAATTTAATAAGCCATAGTGTGCTCGTACCTTAAGGCGCTAGAAGAGTCTAGCAGAAATTCATAAATGCCAAGAAACCAAGTTCTTGGATGGAGCTGTCTCGTAGTAGGAGAAATCCAGGGGATTAGGAAAATACAAATACAATGTGTTATGAATCAATCAATTCATCAAAATACTTTCTACGCTCCTATAAAATATACTTTTTTTGTGCAATTAGACCTTAGTGCTTAACCAAATATAAGTTGATTTTTGGGATTTTCAGAGTGTAAAATGTCGACTTTTAAATTATATTTGCAAGTATATGTGTATATATATATATATATA
>CABFOV010003201.1:0-24727 GCA_902141375.1 Timema poppense | reverse complement strand
AAAAAAAAAATTAGACAATTAAATCACGTACTCATCATAAAAACTATGTATACACAGACATAGGCGCCGGAACTGGGGGGATGGATGGGATGATTTCCCTCCCTGTTTTCTTACAGGAGTGACCGGAAAAGGGGGGAGGGCAAGGATCTTAATATTTTAGAAATTTATTTATGATTCTCGTGATCAGTAACATTGAACAAGAATTGATTAGATTCATCCTTTAGTCAAAATTTGCGTTACTGATTTTTTATGGAAAATACTAGTGTATCAAAATATATTAAAATTTGGTTTAGTTTAAATAAAAGTTTATTAGAGCAAATTAAAAAGCAAAATGAAAAAAAAAACTTAGTCCCAGCCTTTTGTTTTGTAAACGAACAGTTTGGAGAGCAATTTTCAGAGATAAGTTTAAATCAATTACATTTGTTTTACACATGACCGATATATACGCCACATTTACGGTGCCCATGTTAAGCAATAACATTTTCATGATCTGTATTATGAAGGCATTGTAATTTGTTTATAGTTACATAAACTGACGTGTTTGATTTTCCTCCGTTTTTATACATTCTCCAGCAATCTGTATATTGTGTAGCTTGTGCAAAGAGTTCACGTGATTTGTTCAAAAGTTATAGACAGTGGCGTATTTTACCTTTTTAAATTTGTATAAACAATTTTTTTGTGTACAAACTATAAAAGTTTGTTTATACCTAAAACGGTGTTTCTAAAACCTATTTCGTGGTCTCAGAACTAATTTGTTTAGGTGAGATTTAATTGAAAACATAGAAAGCAAAATTAAATAGGCTAAAAATGGTGTCATCCAATATATTTTTTTAAAAATTTTGTATATGTACGTTGTTCTCCCCCCCTCCCCCAACCCTCCCGCTTGTTTTTTTTAATGCAACCTAACAGCTTAACTTAGACATGACGGGGTTTTGTTCCCCATAAATCTACGGCTACACGGAGCCGATCCGCATTTTCTAGCCCGAGAGCCGAATGGAATGTTGTATATAATATTGTTTATGTTGTACGTAATGTTGTAAACAATGACTACAGCGTCACACGTGCAACGGCTGTGAAAGAAATGTCTAGTTTTACAAGTGCTGACACAGTGACTTGCCAATCACTGTGAATAATCACTGGAATAATTTACTGCTCTTTTAAAATAAAAGTCACTGTGATCACCGATATCGTAAAATCACTGTTTAAATAGGTATTCAAGTTGATAAGTATAAAATTTAATTTATAGGTTAACAAATTTGAGATGGATTTAAATATAGTAGAGAATTTTGTAATATTTTAAGTCTTATTAGTTTTTCTTGTCCCATTACTCCTTTTGCATTGAAAAGATGCTGGAATACTTCAATCCGACATGTTTCGACATGTGTCAAACCGAGAAGTGTTTGGGGTCCACACTAGTGGGATGGAAGCTAAAAAACCACAGGTTGCCAACCCTTGATTATTATTATTAGCCTCGCGTCTTACTACCCGTTCGGGTTATACGCACTTACACTAATGTGTAATGGTAGGGTGATTGTGAGATAAAATGGAGGACCTACAGTTTAACGTGGAATCCGAACCACGGTGGAGGCCTGGCATTCCCCACATTCACAAGATGTCTTGTCAGAGGTGAAGGAAGGGTTTGGTAATCAGATAAATCTGTGCTGGGATTGAACCCCGGCCGCCAGAACTAAAGTCTGACACCTTACCCCTAGACCGCCAGGTTACCTCCAACCCTTGATATATGCAGACAATCGTAATCTTTGATCGGAGTCGGTTACTCTAACCCCTGGTATAATCCTTCCGGTAAATTAATGTAGAGTAGCAGGGTAAGAAAGTTTTGTGGAAGACTGTACAAGTCCTTCCTAGCCCTACGTTTATGTAGCTTTTTTTTTTCAGCTCTTCTGTCCTCCATTTAATGATGTATTCTCAGCATCCATTTGCGGCCGAGGTGTCTTGTTGCCGAGTGAGTGGATGTGAGGTAGGAGTAATAGAGCTCTCGGTCTCGGAACATTTACTTCAAGTGATAGCCACGTCCGCCATTTACGAAGCAATTTCCTTCGTTTGATTCGGTTTTATTTTTTTAAACAAACATATGTATGGAATACGGAAACAGTATATAATATTAAATTGTCAGTGGATTTTGGTGCTCCGCAATAGTAAAAGACTTTTTTTTTTAATCTTGAGAAATATTACGTAACCCGTTTCGGTGGCCGCATGGTCTAATTCTCTACTCTCGCAGTAGATTAAACTGCCTATGACGGGGAGATCGAGGTTAGAACCTCAGTCGGGTGTACTGAGGGTGGTGTTTTTAAATGGCTTTTCCACCCTCCCTCCGTGCAAATGCGGATGCACTTCTAAAAATAATCTTCCAATCCCTAAAGCCATAAGTAGAATTAGTACATAAGCGTAAAAGCCGAAAGTATAGTAGTAAAAAAGTATATATATATATATATATATATATACACACACCTGCTTTTGTAGTAGCTTTGTCTAGGCTACGGCGATACCAGTGACTTGGTCACCACAGGAAAAACGGCCTGACCTGGTTGAAAGTACGCACCACAATTGATCTAAATTCGAACCTTGAACTTCCCCTCATCAGCAGTCTAGTCTACTGAAAGAGTAGCGCCTTAGACCATTCAACCACCGAAACAGGTTATATTTTGTTGTTAAAATATAATATTTTCCATATATATTAACTAACTTTAATCATGATACATGTTAAATAACAATTTTATTTCTAATATAAATATGTGCATTTGTTTTCCATGCATACAATTCCATTAACTTTGTTTTTAAAATCTTCCCCGCTAGCTAAATATCAAGTCATATAAATAACTCCACATCATTTATTTCATATATTTAATATTTGTTGTTTATGTATTCTTTACAGCGACCTCCAAAATCTACAAACTTTTAAAGAGCTCCATAGATACCCTCTTTCGCATTTATTTATAATTTCAACATTTTACAGGTTGTTTCTAAATATCAACTAAACTTTCTCGTAATTGGTTTTCTATAGTAACAAATAAGCCACCTTATGAAACTAGTTTTTTTGGTAACAATAACTATTCCCAAACTATGGATAAAACAATGTCCATGTAAGTGCATTTTAATTTAATTAAGGTATTTAACGTTCACTCTCTGAACCGACTGATTATATCAGCACATGACTTATCAACTAACTTAAATGTAGAACAAACACAACATCCAGTCCCCAAGCCATTAATTCATTACTGTCAAAGGGGAAAAGCCACATTCCAATAGTAGCAGATTTTTCGGTCATGCCAGGAATCGAACCCGGAATCCTTAACTTAGTAGACATACATACTACAGACTGAAAACTAGACACTTAAGTGTCGGCTAATGTGAGTGCAAGTCGTATATATCCCGTAGTTTATAAATCGCTGATTATTTCAGTACACTATTCAATAGTTGATTAAGTAGGAAAACATCGCTAGTGTGAACGGGGAGTGTAATAAAAAAAAATCACACTTCAGTATCCGAACGGTTTAAGGCGTCACTCGTGTTATATTGTCCTGATGATGACGGATATATCGGGGTTCAAATCTAGTCGGATCTACTGAGGTTGGTTTTTCTTAAACGGTTTCCCACTTTCCTTCCATACAAATGAGGATAGATTACCTCTAAAATGCTTCCTTCCGCGTCCCTACCCCATTAGAGTAATGACCATATATACGTAAAAACTGAACAGGTAGTAAGACGCGGTAATAAAGAAACTTATATTTAAAAACATTTGCCTTAAGTAAATAAACTGTTCTCTCTGATTATAGAGTATTGCCGGTTATGTTGATGATAGATATATAATTTTATTTCATGACTAAAATAAAATGCAATCCTTCTCTTGTAAAAATTTTCTAGACACTTGCGCCTACAAACTTTTATTGAAAAGAAACGATAAAACGAGAAAATCAATAAGCTTTTGTAGCCTAATAATAGTTGTTTTATTTTATAGAAACGGAAGAGAAAGAACAAAGAATACTATATTTTCTAGATAACACCTAAAACACCCTGAAAGAGTATTGTTATTTTTAACTAAATTAAAATAAAAATCCCCGCTCAGCAAATCATATCTTTTTCCCGTGAGTTATGTTTTCCAAAGACCTTACTTTGGTCCCGCCACTTTTAAACATGAGGAAAAGGAAACTTACGCAGGTCTTAAAAAGCCAAACCTTCTTTTCTAGTATTATTATTTTTTGAGTTAATAAAATAAATCGTATTAAAGGTAGTTCTCCAATTACCTTATAGCACGTGCTAGGGATGTCCTTAATAAGAGACAATAACATGCCAACACGCTAAAATATATATTCAAGCTATCAAAACACACACTCACACATCTTATCACGCCGTTCCAAGAAAATGTGCATGTAGCTCAAAAAAAACAACTCCGTGTTAAATCCACCATCACTTTATCTACACCTCCCTGTAAATGAATATTCCATTCGCTTCAACAACAGTCATACATCGAGTCATGATATTCTTTAATTATTAAAACTCTAAATGTCTATATCTTTTTCACATATTCGTCTACAATATTTAGCCACATCTTACATGGACTACCCCTTCCTTTTGTTGCACACTACCTACCTTCATACATTTGCTTCGTCAGTCGATCCACACTCATGCTCTCAACATGCCCAAACCAACGTTAGATGCTTCTTATTCAATGACCTATTAGATTCCCTTCCAAACCGCACTCCTTAAACACTAATTTATTACCGACTCTTTCCAAAAGTTTTTTTCCACATACATTTTTTAGATATACTTCATTCACGGTAGGAGTTTACCTCTGAAAGGTCTTTTTTCCTACCAATATCCTACTATATAAGATATTTCTGGTAGGGAAAAAGGCCTTTCAGAGGTAAACTCCTACCGTGAACGAACTTTATCTCATTCCAAACGCATTCACCTTTATCTTGTGTTTCTCCCGACAAACCCCCGCTTCACAGCCATAATACAATAATACATAGAAATAGCTTTACAACCCTACATTGAACAATCCTGCCAAGTAAACGTTGCTCCTTTCACTTACCAACTTACGTCTTGACCTTACACACTAAAAAGCGCATCGAACTCGCAGCCTACCTTAAGAATATATTCTTCTATCTCGCACGGTGACGCCCCTGAATTGGCCTTTATTCTCAAGATGGAGTCAAGAAGCGCATGGGCCAGCCTTAGCTCGGAGCAACCCGATAAAACGCCCCATTCACAGCATGCATACGTTCTAGTTCTAATGATCAGACATTGAAGCCAAAGAGCGCTAGTATCTATTCAATATTAGCATGCGCGCAGTTCAAATATTGTATTATTATTATTAGCACCGCGTCTTACTACCCGTTCCGGTTATACGCACTTACGCTAATGTGTAATGGTAGGGTGATTGTGAGATGAAGTGGAGGACCTACAGTTTAACGTGGGATCCGAACCACGGTGGAGGCTTGGCATTCCCCACATTCACAAGATGTCTTGTCAGAGGTGAAGGAAGGGTTTGGTAATCAGATAAATCTGTGCCGGGACCGAAGATTGAACCCCGGACCCCCAACACAGAAGTCCGACACCTTTCCCCTAGACCACCAGGTCAACTTCTGTAGAGAAGTAATTACTACATTTTCATTTCAACACTTTTTGGCTTCAATGTATGATCAATGTAGTTAAATAGTAGCCAGACACGTATATATTAGACCTTGGCTTGGCGTAATTTTCGAGACGTCACGGAATATTTCCGGCGACCAGGATCATTGCGCGGGAGATGCTGCGCGGCTGACACTCCCGGTGCTAGATCATTCCCTTTGGGGCCCATATACTTACGGGATTATTAGGCAATTTTAACTATTCGTGATTATTAGGCAGGTTTCCCGTCGTGCTATCCCGTTTATCGACAAAGCACCAACACTCTCGGGAATGATGAATTGTTAACCGCTCGGTTCAATCACTAAGATAAAAACGGAAGAAAATGAAGTGAGGTTTGATTCCAGTGGCGGCTCGTGTATAAGCACTGCGGAACTGCAGCACCCCTCTATTTCCACTTGATATTATCGATAACATTTAATATAATGAGTTTTTTCTTTAATTCTTTCTTTATTTTTGTAGTACAATATTTATTCCTTAAGCTTAATGTCAGTATTTAAGTAGCCATCCGCCAGTTTATGAAAAAGACACAACAATCTTTGTATGGAACTGTGCGCTTCACAGTGACAGCGACGTGGTGTTTGACTGTTGTGCGCATGCGAAAAAAGAAGGGATGGAGAGGAAGGCGGGACTGCCGGGTAGAGATAGCACTGTTGCTCTCGCAGTGCCGGCTTTGGCATGATGAGGGAAAGAAGTTTTTTTTTACTCAACGTGTGTTGTGCTTAAAAACCGTGTACCATATTCTTGAATGTGATAAAGTGTAGAAGAGTGTAGAATTAGATTATTATTCTGCTTCCAGCTATTCTATTTGATTAATTCTTTTCGGATCTTTTATTTAACAGAAAGACTAAATGCACTTGCAGTACTTTCAATGGATAAAAATCTCCTCAATTGTCATCCAGAGATCAAGGAGAAAATTATTGAGCTTTTTGCGCAAATTAAAACAAGAAGAAGAGATTTAATTTTTAAATGAATAGATCAAGCTTGAACTGCAACAATTTAAGTTAAAGTAAGTAAAAAATGTTGGTTTTTTTGTTAAGATTTTATTAAGTCCTGAATAGATTTTCTATTTATACATGTTTTTTTCCCTTTTACACAATTTTAAAACAAAGGCTAACATTTTTCTGGAGGAGTACCCCTACTAATTTTAGCTACGAGACGTCACTGAATCTGAAGGATATTTTGTTGTGATTGCCCCCATACACTCTCGTGGTTTCACGTACAATTAAAGCTGCCAACAATCCCGAAAGTGTATGAGCCCCTTACAACCTCAAGAGCTTCGAGTACGACACGTTATTCCCTTACCACCCCCTCCTATTCCCGGATAAGTCTCGTTCCGGCATCAGTTCGTATGTAGGGGAAGTTCAGCCCAATAAAATATTATTTTCTGCCTACTCTACGATTAGGACACACCTCGCTCAATAGGCGATAACCTGGAAGCTACAATGATGGATATATATTCCAAGTTATTTTTTTTAAATCGAAATTGTTAATTGAAAAAATTCATTTTCGGCCTCATCATATATAATTGTGAATGTTTCAGTTCACTTTAAGACAAAATGAACAGCTTCGGCGGCCGCAAGGCCTAACGCGCTACTCTCGCATTAGACTAGACTGTCGATGACGGGGTTTAATGTTGGTCGGGTTTACTGAGGGTAGTTTTTCCAAAATAATTTGTCAATCTCCCTCCACGCAAATGCGGGCTCACTTTTTAAAATATATCCTTTATAATATCTAAAAACATTAGCGTAATTAGTACATAAGAGTATAATCCGAACGGGTAGTAAGATGCAGTGTTAAAAAAAAGCTCCACAGCAATGTTTTTGGACTATTTTAAGTCCTTAGAAATAATGTTTATGTTAGAAATGACGTTAAACTTTTGTTCACTTGATAAAAGTGACTAGTCCTGCAACTATTTCTCAGGACTCTTAAAGACCTTAGGGATTATGTATGGGGAGTTTAACTTTTGTGGAAACCATTTATGTCACCGCTTGCTCTAAAAGGCGCTACTCTCGCGATAGAGAAAGAAAGAGAGAGAGAAAGAGTGTGTCGAAAACCATTTAGGAAAAATTACTCTAAGTACGCCCAATCGTGATCGAACCACGGTCTTCCCGTCATCGACAGTCTAGTATTTTGCGAGAGTAACGTCTTAGACCAGGCGGTCCCCAAAGTGGGTTTCAAGAACTATTGAGATTACTATATATAGATAATTAAACAAAGTTTTTCTATATAAGTAATATTTTGTAAAGAGGATTTTTTTTATTAAATCTGAAAAAATACTCACCTTAACTCACGTTTGCTTCCATTTCACCTAAAGAATCCAACTTTAATAAAGGCCAATTTCTAAAATATATATATACTCAATCCCCCTGTCACAACGTGGGAAAGTTCTGAGGAACTCACCTGGGGGTAGTCGCCGTACTTGGTCTGGTAGTCGAAGACGTACAGGTACGAGTTCTTTCTGGCCGAAGAATGGAGGTCCGCAGTGTGGACGACGGGCGCCACCACCTGGGCGTCGCTCAACGCCTCCAGTGTCTCGTCGCGGATGTTTATAGGGTGCTGCACCGGTCGCTCCCAGTCCGTATACTCGTTCACGATCGTCGCCAGGATCTCAGACAGGTGATACCTGAACGTGTTCCTAACGTAAGTCCTCAGGATCTTAGACCTCCTGTCCGATTCGATACCGTACTGAACGTCCTCCCCGGAGAACGAGAAATAGGCCTCGGCCTTCACCACACCGAGGAGGAGATCGTATTTGGCGAGTCTCGACACTACCGACTTCCTAAGAAGCAAACTGTTCAGGGCGTTGAGGTCCATATTGCCGATACCCCCGGTGTTGGACGAAGAGGAGAACTGGGAGCCTGGGCCGTCACCACCGCTCCCACCTCCTCCCCCAGGGGGTTCACCACTATCGATGACGACGCCGTCGACGCTCGGGCCGAAGGCGAACGTGAACTCAGGCGCTCGGACGGGTGCGGCGAGCAGCGACGCCAGAGGACGTTCTCGCAGACACTTGAGCAGGTGCGTGTGAGGAAGGTCCGGGGAGCAGTTGGCGTGGCGGGCCACCTGATGGGCGTACCGAGACGGCGTCTGGATGAGGGCCCAAGGACTGAGGGCTGAGCCGCTCATCAGCACGGCGCGGTGGAACAGCATCCCTGTGGACACCGGTAAGAATAACAGCGTTAAAATCCTCATCGGTGGTCGAATAGCCCAGACCAGGGGTTGGCCCCTCTTTCCTTACTAATATTTATGCATTTTTTTACTCGCTTCGGTAACCGAATGGTCTAACGCGTTATTCTCGTGTTGGTCTAGACTGCCGAAGACCGGGAAATCGGGGTTATATCCTGGTCGGGTGCAGTGAGGGTGGTTTTACCTATATTGTTTTACAATCTCCCTCCACGCAAATGCTGGTGTACTTCCTCTGAATTAAAACTTATTAATCCTTAACATATTAATGTAACTAGTAAACGGTCTTATAGCCCGAACTGGTATTAAGAAGCAATGCTAGAAAAACTTCTGTTTATCAAAAACTCAAAGTAAATAAATATAAATAAATAATTATTATATTAATTTCAATTAATTTAATAGCTGTCAAATTATCCACGAATAAAATTGGAGTCCATCTTATTCAGTCAATCCTTCAAAAATATTCAAAATATTATTAAAATAAGATATTTATTTTATTACTCTGAGCCACGGTTGAATAGATTTAGGGGTTATTTACCTATAGTTGGATCCCTTTAACCAATCCTAAGGAATTAGTAAAATATTATAGGATCTGTGGATGTACTCGCTCTTTATAAATATCCAAACTCATATTTCTTCTAAGAGTTTATAGTAACATTTGTTAACAGGAGGAATATGTCTATAGTTCGGTCAAGTCCCAGGTATAGTCAGTTTGTTATGCAGTGTTGCATTAAGTCAAAGATAGTTGTATTCTTTATAAAGTGGTCAAATCTCCCGATTATTTGTGTGTTTCAAGTCCCGGGCTCGATTCACAGTGGTACCAGAGATATTTTTTCCCGAAAGAGAATTGTTTTTATGGTTGCTATGGTCTGGTAATCAGGTTTAAGACTTATGCTATAGCCACATAGTGATAATCATCATCACATCACATCGGGACCAAGTAACCACACCTATAACTCTAGTTTAGCAGGCGTATAACCCGAATGGGTAGTAAGACGCTTTGCTAAATAGTTTAGAAAATCCAAACTTCTTTTTGCGGCCAACATTGATAACATTTTATCGTATTATTTGTGTTATTTTATACATTAAGTTATATATGAAATATTACACCTATAGATGATAAGACTTGGTATGAATTAGTGAAAGTAGGTCTATTAACTTTTTTTTAACTGTCAGATAAGGATATCCTTTTGAAAACTAGACTGTAGCTATTTTGTAAGATATTTTCATGACTCAAAACATGTTTTGTTAATTTATACTAACTTACTTTAACAAATTTTTAAAACTTAAAAAGTATCCAAACATTTAATGCCAATTAATTATATATACGGTCGCGGCAAAGATTTATCTGATTACCAAACCCTTCCTTCACCTCTGACAAGACGTCTTGTGAATGTGTGGATTACCAGGCCTCCACCGTGGTTCGGATTCCACGTTAAACTGTAGGTCCTCCATTTCATCTTCACAATCACCCTACTATCACACATTAGCGTAAGTGCGTATAACCCGAACGGGTAGTAAGACGCGGTGCTAATAATAATAATTATTATTATTATATCTAACTAGCCAACATTTTAATTATGGGTAAAAAATAAAAAATAATGATATGAGCTGATATAATTGGGTAGCTATTTTAATTAGATATCATATTACTACTAAAATAATGACCATCTGAGAAAAACTTTACACCTGAATAAATTGTTATTTTTAATTATATCGAGATTCTATTAAAATAAAGTGTCTATGAAATACATGTTTCTTTCAGATAGTGAAGAATATTTCCAAGTGCAATGAACCATATTGGAAAATTGTTTAGTTTTTTTTTAATCTTTTATTGATATCTTAAAAAAGTTAAACATAATAATTTTATATTAATTAGTAGAAATATAATTATGTTGGTTTAATCATGTCATATATAGTTGTTTTAAAATCTTGGTGTGTGTTGTCTAAATATTTATTTGTTGACTTTCATTTGTTAAAAACATCTAGTATTTAATAAATTAGATTTTTTTTTCTCCCAAATTTGAATCGAAAAATATATGTATGAATATTATATAATATAAATATGCAATTTAATTAATCAAGGGATGCTCTTTTGGTTGTAGGTTAGGGTGCAAGGTCTGTTTAGCAAATTTCAAATTTTAAATTAATAGTAAAATTCTTTATGATATTGATAATTGGTATGACCATGACGATCATCTTAAATTATTAACATGATAAGGAAATTAAAATTAATAAAAAGTTACAGTTGTGTGTAAAACAATGGAAGCAGCAGATGTCTAAAGATATGATATGCAATCAAAATATATTACAAACAAGGTTTTCAAAAATATGTATTATACGGCATCATCTGCATACAACAGCAGTCCCACATTCACATTGTCCATTTGTACACCAACAACGTCCTCACAATAATGCTTCATACATGAATACATTAAATAACCATGTACACATAACACAACCTTGTAAAACACTGTTCGATGTCAAACCATTCGCTCAAAGCCCCTTCCACCCTAAGGCACGGTTTACTTCCATCATACACCGCCATTTTTGCATTTACTATCATTGCATCCACACCATACGCTCTCAGAACATTCTATAACATCTTTCTATTCACCCGACCATACGATTTCTACAGATAAAAAAAAATACACAAAACACTTTCTTCCTTACTGCCATACATTTCTCACTCACGTGTTGTAATGCAAATTTCTGGTCCATGTCACCTCTCACATGGCATGAAACCACATTGCACACCCCAAATTTTGTCCGCAGTTTTTTCACGTACCTTCTCAATTAAAACTCTCTCAAAAAATTTACCTGAAATACTCAACAAACTAATTGCCCTGTAACTCTTTTTACTTTCACTTTTATTGCCTTTCTTACAAAGGAACGACGACAGCATTCTCCCAGTCATTGGGAACATTCCAAATCCCAGCAAACACATTGAACAACTCAAAACAATCTGACAAGTAGCACCATGGACCCACACTTTAGCATTTCACTTGTGGTCCCATCTACGCCTTCACTTCGCAATTACCCATCTACGCCTGCATCTCGCAATTACCCATTTACGCCTTCACCCTGCAATTCTCTAACACTTGCATAGCTTTTAACACCTCAGACTTGTAAAGTCTTTCCCTAATAAAAACATTTTCCCTATTTTCTGCTACTTTATGTAGTTTTTCACAATATAATTGCTCAAAATACTCCCGCCATAATGATAGGCATATATATGACCTGCAATGAAGCACGCTGCACCACGTTATCAATTTAGCTAAAATTTTAATACAACGCAATGTCACGCAAATTAGGAATATGTACAAAATTTCAGCCTCTAAATCTATTATAAGTGACTAAAAAGGCAATTGGAAGTTTTGATGGGGTTAGCGATTGAGATAACTAGAATTTTGTTAAAACTCACTGTCAGGAGAATTAGGAATATGTACAATGTTTCAGTTTTCTATTTCCAATAGAAGTGACTGAGAAAGTGATAGGCAGACTTGATAACAGAGGTAGTGAATTAATATAAGTTATATAAAAAAGTAATACAAAATTAATTTAGTTTAAAAACAATTATACTTTTAGTTTATGCTAAAACAAGAATAGTGACTTTATAATTCCTTTCCACATTTGTAGGTTGATGTTTAACAGCACGTGGCTCGAGAGGCAACTCTTTAACTCGTTGTGACTGATGCACCGCCTTAATCACAAGTTCGTTGAAGTACCTTCCACCCCTTAGCATCAACAAGCCCCCTCTTCAACACGGGAGGTCATATATATATATATGTAGTCTCCTGTAATTACACTTCGCCGACGAAACCCCAAGCTTTCCCTTCCTCATCTACTGCTAGTTTCCTTTCATGGGCATCGTGCACCCGCCTTCCGCCACAACTATCACACTACTGTGGCTTCTACAGCTTAGCTACTACCTTCCACCACGACTATCACACACTGTGGCTTCTACAGCTAAGCTACTACCTTCCGCCACAACTATCACACACTGTGGCTTATACAGCTAAGCTACTACCTTCCGCCACGACTATCACACACTGTGGCTTCTACAGCTAAGCTACTACCTTCCACCACAACTATCACACACTGTGGCTTCTACAGCTTAGCTACTACCTTCCACCACGACTATCACACACTGTGGCTTCTACAGCTATTCTCCACCTACCATTACACTTCGGCTTTAACAGCTTATTTTATAAAATTAATCCTTGTGAATGGTGGAATGCCAGGCCTCCACCGTGGTTCGGAACGTTAAACTGTATGTCCTCCATTTCAGCTCACAATCACCCCACCATTATCCATTAGCCTAAGTGCGTACAACCCGAACGGATAGTAAGACGCTGTGCTAATAATAATATAAAATTAATCATAGAAAAATGCGTTAAGGTAAGCTTTTAACATTCATACCTTTCAGGGTGAACGGTGTGTACACTCCTAAACATCTTATCTTGACAGACTACACTATGGGATTATTTTATAAGTTAATCCACAGAGGAACCAAGCAAACTCACTATATTTCAATGTTGACAAAGGATACATCTCGGATATTGACATAACGCACGTATCAATCAGAACCAGCCTTGCTTCACCAGTCTAGCTGTAGAAGGCGCAGTGTGTGAGAAGCTTAAGGGTTTGTTAATGCGACAGTGGGGTGAAATCCACCCCCTTTTCTCCATAATGTACACGACCACACAAGACGCCTTGGGTCATTCTAGGCCTTCCTGAGACTATCATTAAGTTCAGGTAATTCGATTTTAGTTCAGCTAACAAGAGAAAATATCTTACTACTAACGTTATGGCTACGTAATGAAAGCACACAGGCTGAATTTGTGTGTCTGCTTTGGATTATATCAGAAGCGCACAAAGTAGATACAGAAAAAGTGCTCCATTGTGTGTAGTCTTTGATTCCCATGAGGCACCACCGTTTGTTGACATCTGACTATCCTAGCCTAAACTAAACTAAACTCGCCTAACCTAAGCTAACACCATTACATTCAACGTGATAGTTCATTCCCGCTATCACTGTAGCCACTATATGCAGGTATTCCCCCCTCCCCCTTGTGTATTTCCATGTTTTTTATAACATCTATCTATTTACCTAAATTTTTTCATAATAAATTTGCTCTGGTAAATACATTTAATTAAATTTCCGAAGTAATCTCAACAACTTTAAAATATCTGCGATATGTTATTATTATTATTAGCACCGCGTCTTACTACCCGTTCGGGTTATACGCACTTACGCTAATGTGTACTGGTAGGGTGAGTGTGAGATAAAATGGAGGACCTACAGTTTAACGTGGAATCCGAATCCACGGTGGAGGCCTGGCATTCCCCACATTCACAAGCTTTCTTGTCAGAGGTGAAGGAAGGGTTTGGTAATCAGATAAATCTGTGCCGGGACCGGTGATTGAACCCTGGACTCCCAGAACAGAAGTCCGACACCCTACCCCTGGACCACCAGGTCACCACATCTGCGATATGCATCGCAGAATCTTTTAGTTGAACCTTTTCGTCCATTTAAAATGTTTGTGGTGAAATTCTACGATACCCATGAAAAGTATTCAATAACTATTGAGATTGTTTGAATATTATTATTATTATTATTATTATTAGCACCACGTCTTACTACCCGTTCTGGTTATACGCACTTACGCTAATGTGTAATGGTAGGGTGATTGTAAGATGAAATAAAGGAACTACAGTTTAACGTGGAATCCGAACCACGGTGGAGGCCTGGCATTCCACACATTAGCCCGGTGTTCATGAACGAGGCTAAATATTGTGTTAGTGTAGTTTTAGTGGCAAAATTGGTTCATTCCAAAAATGTCACTGTCATTTGATCAAGATATGACATCAAATCGTGAATGGAGATTTAGTAACAAGTTAGGGTTTGACAGTAAAACTACACTAAAGCTACACTCGCACTCAAACAACACTCAGCATCGCTTTTGTATACCACTCATAGTGTTATAATAGTCTTATATTAAAATTAAATAGCAGTATTTATCGATTTATGTTTCTTTTGCCTTTAAAATAATTTATTTATTTTCAAACAACTCAATAATAATTTAACAAATTTGTTTAATTTTTAAAATCTATAATTATTAATCTAATGAACATTTTTATTAATTATGTTTGCTTTGTATTACAATTTTAAATTTCAGAAAAGTAGCAACAAAGTCTATAGATAAATTAATATCTGCGATTAAAAATGTGTTTGCCTATTTAATTGGATGGTAAAATTATCTCTATTACACATATTTAATATTAATTGAAAGGTAAAGAGTCAGAATTTTATATTGGGCAGCTTTCAGTAGTTCATCATAAGTTTAATTTTGCCAAATTATATGATTGTGTACACACTAAAAATAATGAAACAGTTTCGATAACTTTCATGGTTTTGATATAACCTGGCACAGAGCTATACCGAACTGATATCTGACATGAAGTCAACAATATTGGGAAAAATAAATTATAAAACATTTAAAATAGATTAATTTTGTAATCATTTAGATTTTCATTCACACCACGTCTTACTAACCTTTCAACTATTCATCTATTTAAACTGGTTGGATGGAGAAGGTATAATTGAGAGGAAATTTATAAGAATTTTCGTGGGGGTAGATGTAAACATTTTAAAGGGGAAAACACTTTCAATACAGCCAACCAGGATTCTAACCTCTACCTTTAAATACTAGGAGTTCTAACCTGTTGCAAAGTTTAGACTATCCAATCACCAATTCTGGTAAAGATTCGATAAAAAATATATATTATTTTTAAGCTTATTTTAAATAGCTGGTCCTATATATATATATATATATATACATATTTATCTAAATATGCTTATTTTGTTCACAAATATTCCAAATTTATAATTTAAGAAATGCTACATGGTTGACGTTTGAATATTAATATCAGTAGCTAATGTAAATATTTGCTATTCTAAACCAAACTGTTCTATCAAATAATTGACAGATTGAGATATACTGTGCGTATAAATATTATAATTTCAATTCTATACGTGCCTAAATGCATTTAAAATTTAATAATACATCTAAAAAGAATAAGGTAAGTTAAATAATTTCAAATTATTTAGTAATGGTTTTGAAGATTAATTTTATATTGCCATATATTTTATAATAGTTTATCAACAGTTTTAATGACAGGGGAAAAGGAAAACTTGAAATAATAATATGGTTAGACCCCAATAGAAAATAAATAAACTTCTCTCTTCATTTCTATTTTACCTTTCAACTTTTTCAAATATGTAGATGTAAGATTTGTCCTTGTTTTTATAATTTTCTTAAAACAAAACATATTAATATTATTATTATTATTAACACCGCGTCTTACTACCCGTTCGGGATATACGCACTTACGCTAATGTGTAATGGTAGGGTGATTGTAAGATGAATTGGAGGACCTACAGTTTAACGTGGGATCCGAACCACGGGGGAGGCCTAGCATTCCTCATATTCACAAGATATCGTGTCAGAGGTGAAGGAAGGGTTTGGTAATCAGATAAATTTGTGCCCGGACCGAGGATTTAACCTCGGACCCCCAGCACAGAAGTCCGTCACCTTACCCCTAGACCACCAGGTCACCAATTAATAAATAAGTTTATGTGTTTTCTTTTAGTAAGGTCTTACCTATCTAGCCAGATTTACTTATTAATTACAATAAGTTAATATACAATATTTTGATATTGTTTTCATAAATTGTTAGTAGATAAAATATACCTACTACACCGGTGGTCCATCAGTATAATAATCTCAATAGACTTTATTTCTAGTTTAGGAGAGGCTAAAGTGTTCTTTACATACTTTCTACATGTTAATGGGGGTGAACTCCCTTTAACTACCCCTCACACCCAAATTTATTATATATTAAACCCTTAAATAACCAATTTGTTAAAATATATTAAATAAAAATCATAAATAAAATACTTGTCAAAAACAAAAGTTGACACATCAATTTTAAAATTTTGTTTTATTTTTGGTACAGAACTACATTTTCGAAGATAAATCTTACTTAGGTTTATCCAATTGGAATGCATTTCAATAAGGTTATATTATGATAATAGACGAAAAAAAAAGACGGGTCTCTATTTAATGCGATTTGAGACCGTTTCCATACAAATATATGCCGTAACGACCAACGAACAGCTGCACAAGGAAAACTTTTTTTTAAAAATAATATATACTTCAATTAACGTAAAATTTTAAGTATCTATATAACTATCTTAGTTTCCTCTTTTAGAAAATATAAACTTTCATGTGGGTTTTGAAAGATATGTTCTCAGATGAACTTATTTTACTGACATGATATCGGCAAGGGATGACTTCTTTTAAGCTACGCTGAAAACGTGTTGTTATAAATGTGCAGTAATTTAAAATTAAAGCACGAGGGTTTAAAGTGAGTGTAGACATATAGCTAATAAGTTAACACGCTATATCCATTACTAGTAGACTAAAGTAAATCCATATTAAAAGATAAAATGTTAAAATATTGACAACGTTTCAAACTCAAAGGCAAACAACATAAAATAGAAGGTTATGACCTTCACGCTACAAGTACTGTAAAAAAAACCAATATCCTACATAAAGAAGCTAGTATAAAGGGGGGAGAAGGATGAATATTTAAAAGTGATGGCAGATAGCAACCCCAATTCGCCAACTTTTACGAGGGTTAGCTATCTAGCTTTAACCCTTTCCCTCACTCCCATCCTTGGAAAATTGACGGCTACTTTAACATAAACCTTGTATGTCGCAAACTTTGATAAGTTACTCTCCTTAATAATAATAATAATAATAATAATAATAATAATAATAATAATAATAATAATAATAAAATACTTTCTATAGTACTTAAACCGAGAGTTACATGAAGTATCTTTAGATTTCATAAACTCGTAAGTTAAAAAAAACAACGTATCAGCTGACTATAAAACGGACATGTTAAAAAAAATTATTACAGTAGATTTCATTGGGATTTTATCATATAAATAACTGATATAAAATCTGAAATATCCTGATTATTTTATAAGGTAGGGGCAGGTGTATAGAGGTGTCAATATAGTCTCATACGGTTTTCCCGTGAAATAATGGTCAGAGTTTGAATCCCGGACAAGTGTAATGATATGTTTTATTTACAAAAGTAGTTTCCTACACTTCTTTCAGGAAAATGCGGACACATTTCTTATACAGTCCAGTTTACTCCTTCCAACCCTATTAATGTTATTGTTAAAATAGCATGGATGGGTAGTAAGACGTGGAACAATGATTTATAAAGTGTGATATATAATTAATTAACCACACTAGTTGCCTATAGGGCTAGGGCATCTCAGTCTGGTCTGCGGATGACTGTGATATCGGAGTTCGAATATAGTTTTAGTTCACTGAGTTTTTTTTATACCAAATGTCACTCTTCTTCCACGCAAATGAGGGTATATTACCTCTAAAATGCTTCCTTTCTCATTTCTACCTCATTAGAGTTTAGGTTATATGTATTTATAGTGTTAAGCTCCTTAAGAAACACATTAAATATTATTATTCGATTTAAAAATATTCTCTCTACGATACTTTAGCAGTTACTTTTAGTTTCCAGGGACGTAAAGGTATTAATGATTAACCAAAATATTGTTTTATTTTAGAATTTTCAAAGTGAAAAACATTAAAATTAAGTTTACAAGTCTATGTACGTATAGGATCATAGATAATAGTTGTGTGTTCATTCCTGTTTACGCCAAACTAGTGTTTGGTCAATATTTAACCTAAGAGCACCATCTTAATTTTGATATCTCAGCTATTTAGGCAGCCCCTTTAAGGTGGGGATGTAGGGGACGCGATAAAAGGCCAGTGTTTTTTAAATAGTTTTTATAGCAAACATTTTTTTGACCAAAATAAACAAAATTATTTTTCAGTAGAAATAGAAAGTTTAATTTTCTTCATATGTTGATATCAACAGTTGTTGAATATCTGCAATGTGTATAGTGGCATTAGATGATCTTCTTTTGAAATAAAGAGAAAATTTGTCATTAAATTTCAGGACACCTTAAACAGATATTCAAGAACTGTTGATATCACCACGTTTAGAAAATTAAACTCCGTTTGTACTGAAGTTTTTTTCTTTTGATTTGACCAAAAAATATTTTGATCTAAAAACAGTTAAGACACTGAACCTTTCTCACCTTCACTAAATACTTACCTTAAGAAACAGTAACTAGGTTTTTGACACGTGTGCGTGGACAAAGATTCGAACCTCTGACCTTTATATTAACGCGTCATCGTTATCTGGAGCATCATACACGTCCAATACACATGGAATTGAGGTAACTAATTATAGCCAAGGATCGGTTATCCAGGATATGTTGGTATTGAATTCCGGGCCGACATCTCAGGTCGACGACATGATATTATGATCCTAGATTACGTCAGGTATGTATCGTCTCGCTGTTGTAGCCGACGATTACTTGCCTCGACCCGAGTGACGTATTACACACCCTCTTAGTGCACAAACACACACATACACACACACATACACACAAAAGCTATATTTGGATTTAAATGTCACTCATTCATTTTCTAATTTTAATTTTTTTTGTAAGTTCAGTGAATTTTTTGTATTTATTTAATAGTTTCTTTGTATCCTAGACCAGGGATACTTTAAAGTTAGATGGAAGGGAATGCAAGAAAGAGCGCATGTTTTTTTCAATTTTTATGGCAAAACTTTTTTTTGGTCTAAATTTGACTAAATTTGCTCTCACAGGTAAAAATATTAAAATCTAAATATAAGAGTTAGATTTTTAGTGTTAATATTTACGTGCTAAATAAACATTTACTTACAAAATATACAACACTCTAAAACAAATATAAAAAAAACATACGTTTTTAATTTGATGATGGATGTAAAAACACCCATAAATAAATTTAAAAATAATCGTGGCAATTTCTAGACATTTTAAAACTCTTCGACACTTAGGGTCAGTTTCATTGTCAGGCTTAAACTTAAGTGCCTCAGTACGGTGCTGTACCAAATATGTATGTATGTGTGTATGTATACATGTGTGTATATAAGTATATTAATGTATGTATATGTAAACATGTATGTATGTATAATGAAGCTTTGGAAAGGTATAAGACAGAGAATAGTTAACATGGTAGGCCACATGGCCTAATGAATCATGATAGTGTGACGAAGATAAGGATATGTGGAAGAGAGAACTTCAAGAGGGAGACACAAGGTTGGACTACATGATTCAGAGAGCGGACGATGTTGGCAGAAGAAGGTACAAACATGTAAAAAAAAAAGAAGGCCTAATTTAAGTAAAAGTGTAGAGGTGCAGCAGACCAATCTCAAGATTGATGACCTGATGATGATGATGATGAGAATACTGTTTTATAAAATGTATATGTGAAAATCATTTAATATGATTATCAAATTTATATGTTTGTTTATTCTGAGGAAAATTAGTATTTATGTTAGTCATATGATTGGATTTTAAATATTTAGTCCCTAATTAAAATACATAGCATATATGATAAAATATGTAATATTTTGCTGTAATTTTATTTTTGTAGAGTTAAAAAGCGATTATTTTAATTTTAGTTTACTAATTTACAATTAAATATAAAATAAAGGCTGCAAATACTTATAATTACAGGACTATCCATATGGAGGAGACCACGATTCAATTAATTTAAAAAAAAATTACATCTGGACATAGGAATTGAAGTCGGGACCTTTGGTTTATTGCACCGATGTCTTACCACTAAGCTATCCAGGGTTCGCCCCATGATCAGAGTTTTGTCAGAATATGATTCAGTTAGGGCTAATTTCCGTAATTATAATCATTAAACCCACCAAGATTCGCCTTAACTTAAATTGATTGAAAAATCATAATCCACAGCAAAGACAGAGAGAATTAAGGCTTTAAACTTGAATTGCAGCTAGGTGCTATTGACAGAGCGAACTGGGATCAATCCTAAGAGCGCAAACTTTGTACTGTGGTTTGCCTATCTTCTCGGAGCACTGGTTTGGGATATATTTCATCTGGTCTGCATTTCTCATCCCCCATTCCTTAGATTACGTATATAATAAACCCTTTGTTGAACTGTCAAACCAAATATAGGAGGATTCCTCTGGTAATAATATTCTACCTAAGTAATCGTGACGATTAAAATAATAATTAGATAATAAAACACGAATTGAACCTGATACTATCAAAATCACAATTTGATTAGAAATCGAAATCAGAAGAGGAAATATTAAAACTGTGTATTAATAGTTGAACTATATACATATATACACACATATACATATATAAATACACACATACACATATATATTCATATACATATATTCATATACATACATACATACATACACATATATATTCATATACATACATACACATATATATTCATATACATATATTCATATACATACATACATACATACATATATTCATATACATACATACATACATACATATATTCATATACATACATACATATATTCATATACATACATACATATATTCATATACATACATACATACACATATATATATTTATATACATACATACATACATACACATATATATTCATATACATACATACATACACACACATATATATTCATATACATACATACATACACACACATATACATACATATATATTCATATACATACATATATATTCATATACATACATAGACATATACATACACATATATATTCATATACACACATATGCATACATACATATACATACATATATATACATTCACACACATATGCATGTGTTTGTGTATGTGTATGTATCATACTTGTGAGGATAAATGAGGAGCTACTTGAAAACATTAGAAACAGCTTCGGTCTAGAAAACTGAAACTAACGGCCGGAGGGTTAATTGTGCTGACCACATGAAACCCTCTATCCACAATGGTTGGCACTATCGTTGAAAACAGGGGCGGCCACTCTGTTGGTATAGCTCGTTTGTGGGCTCACACTATGGAGTCACAAGTTTATTTGGAATTAGATTAAAGGGTAACCAATTATTGTATATGATATAATATGTACGTCATCAATAATATTATAGGTTATTAAAAACCAATTTACACTTTACTACAGTTTTATTTTAATCAAGATTATAACTTCTATTGCTTACATGATACTTTCAAGTTAATACATTTTAATAGTTACCATAATACTGGGCCTCTCATCCAATACACACAAGCCCCCTTCGGTGGTCCGCGTGGTCTGGTCTACTCTACTCTGGTCTACTCTACCCTACGCTGGTCTTTAATAATAATTTTTAAAAAAACCTCAACGCACCCAGCAAAGATTCGAGCGCCGAGATTTCCGTCAGCGGAAACCCCAACTATCTTGACGCTTTATAACACGTGTTAGCGTACTTGGGTTTTTCAAAAGAATTGTGTAACTCTAGATTTATTAGCTCTTGCGACCAAACTCGCAGTGAAATCCAAATCGTTAAAGCTTTGCCTGTTTTTATTACCAGAGGAATACTGGAAACTTCAACCTTACCAGGGGTTGAACCAAAAATTTCCTTCAAAAAGTTAATGGTTCACTCTTTAAGTTCTAGATTATATCTCACCCACAAAATAAGACATGTTCTTCAATCAAAATAATGGTTTTAAATTAATAGAATATTAAAAGAAAAAAAAGAGCCTTATTTTATTTATTTTTATACTGATTTTTATAAAATGACAATTTTATTTATTCCCCACAAAAAGTTTATGTTTGTCCCATCAATAAAACAGTAATTTTAATACTTCTTTCATGTGGGTGACAAATGCCGGTCTGTTCCACTTGTCTTATTTATGACAGTTACGTCTGAGCTCGCCAAGGGGTGACTAATAACCACCCTCCCTTACCCCTAAAAAAAAATACCCCCCCACACACATTCGGTTATAAAACCAGTGTACAAAACTCAACCCTGTAACAACAGTAACACACAACAACAACCAAAATAAAAATAAATGTTTGTGATAAACGGCCCAACCTCCGCACTGTGACAGATTATTTTTTACTTCGGAGACATGAATGTGGTGGATTCTGCAATGTGTTTTGCTATCCCCCCTCCCCCGGCCATTCTCAGCCCATTCCGACATAACCAACTACTCTATTTCCTCTACCAGTCTTGAGTAACATACTGAGGATTGGGAAGAGAGAAAAAAAGAGAATAGGGAAGTGTGGAATAAAGAAGCACTGTAGCAAAACCAGTTTTTTCAAAGTTCACCATCGCAACCTACATATACATATTTCCCTCCCCCCACCTCGTCTCAGCTCTTATATATTTTCTTTACATTTTTTTTTATTTCCACCCCCTCCCTCTCCTCCGAGAACGCCATTTTTCCTATACAGACATTCTTTCCCCAACAAAATTACGAATAAAACCATACTACCCCCCCATGCCATATATTCCCCTAGAGAAAGGATCGATGCATGCACGCACGTACTCTCCAAAGTCCAATTTTTGAAAGAAGATTCTTATCTGACAGCTATAAAATATCCTAGATTTAGTTTCATGCTTTTATACGTCAAGTCATGTTATCTGCAACTGTCACTATCGATAGATATTATCAATATAAACTGGGTGAGGCATTAAAGTTGAAACACTAGAATATCCCTTAAACGAAGCATTTAAAAAATTGCTTCGAACAAAAAGGTGTTTTTTAGGGGGAAAGAAAGCCGCACTGGATATTTTTATTTGGTGGGCGTCTTAAGAGTTTATTTCAAGGTCGACTTAAAAAAAAAGCCACCATATTTTTTTAGAGGAGTTTTATTCTATACGAAAGAAACTTTCGTCTCAGACTTTTTTTTTTGACATAAATTATTAAAGATATTTTAACATGTATTTTTGAAACAATTTCTATTCAAGAACTTTTTATTGCATTATTTTATTATTTATTACAAGTACATTATTATTTATAAAAATATGTTAATGAATTTCTAAAATCTCTCGCACAAATCTTTGTATTTTTTTATGTAGTTACTTTAAAGACAAAGTGTACCAACCACTACCAACCTCTCCATAAAACATGAAGGAGCGCATTAAAATGCTTGCATAAATATTGATACAGACGTTACCACGTGTTAATCCATCAATCTTTTATAAAGCGAATTTAAAAATGTGTCGATGTAAATGATCATAATTTTGAAAATTTATAAACGTAATTAAACCTAAATGCTGTATATATCAAGTAACATTAATAATAGTTGGAAGAAAGCAAAGTCACACAATTAAGTATACCAAATCTAAGATAGGAGTGATACCAGCAAAAGCTACCATATTTACTATCATGTATCAATTCGCCAAACCATATAATCTGCAAGATTATATATTGCCCAGTTTTTAAGCCTGATAGGCTGATTTAACGTAAACTGAGTATGCTATATCAGAAGTCGGTAAAAAAATATCCTTTCCACTGATACCTTATTCATCGCGGTAGGCTTTGTCTTAGTTGAGAAAAAAGGGATGTTGACAACATAAATAATATATAGATTTGTCGTCACTTTTGACTGTCAAAACTTTCACAAAATACAATTTATTTATAGTTATATTTTTTCTTTTAACTATTTTTATATCTTCAGCTAGTTGTCAGTTACAATCACTCCTTTGGCGAGTTCTATACATGAAAGGCGGATGTTTGGGGGATGTAAATCAATCGTTTATAGATCATATTCAAATATGTATTTTTACTATGTATATGTTTTACTGTTGGTAGCATAAAGCCACAACCAGAGTCGCCAGTGGCTGTAATATTACTATTATTACTATTAGCACCGCGTCTTACTACCCGTTCGGGTTATACGCACTTACGCTAATGTGTAATGGTAGGGTGATT
>CABFOV010003200.1:0-69758 GCA_902141375.1 Timema poppense | reverse complement strand
TGAAACCTTAGGATGCTACGTGTCTCTCTAAGTGAGATCGGTTATGACTTATTGAACAAAATAAGAAAACTTAAGGTGTACTGATTTATGTTAAATATAACTTTAGCTTTAACTAGGAACCAAAACTATTAGAAAACAAACTTTCAGCAATATCTCTATGACTTAATAATCTGCATTGTTTGGCTAGTTTTCATTCTTTGCGCATTATTAAGGATCAGGTGTGCACTTGGTGCAGGTTATTTGGATTTTGTGCCAAGGCTCACCATCCTCTTTTCGTTTATGTGGTTCTGCTCCATCGAAATTTGTCGACAGGCGGCATTCATGAGTAAAAGCACCGAGTGAGAGTAATATATAAATATTTCGAAAAGTATCATTTGCATATAAATAAAATCATTTTTACACTATAAAACATTTGTTTTTAAATATTCCTTTTTTTCAGTGTTTTCCCAAAAATTTTAAAATTCCGTTTATGAAATTGTTTGTTTTAAAAAAATGAAAATATAAGCATGCTATTATGTTAAAATATTTTATATGTGTGTATATATATATATATATATATTTGAGACCCTCACTGTAAAAGCTTTTAAAAAAATACCCTGCATAATTGGGTAAAAATAATAATAAAATGTATACCTCCTTTTTTTTAATGACTTACAAATTCCGTTATTCGTATTTTTTAAAAATTGCTACCAACCCATTTCATGTGGGCACGCTATCACTTAACTGCAACCCAAGTTTTGGCTTTATATGTCTAACCGTTCATATGTTGAGATCTGTGTGGGACCGAAAAAAGATATATAGCTTGAGTTTTTTATAAGAGTATCATTCTTGGTACGGAACCCAAAAAATGAGTTGTTACTGAGTGTAACTTACGTGTGTTTATTTTTTAAATTCTATCATAATTTGTATAGATATATTATTATAGTTTAAAAACTATTGTATACCAACAATGTTTTATTCTCTTATAAGGTTGTATTTTTGTTGTTTATGAATATTTTAAATTTATTTGTAATAATGACTGAGTTAAAACATGTAGACTACACGTTGCAATGAAGAACTATTAATAACCTAAACCATTAATTTTCGTCTACATTTTTATTCATATTCAGATACATATTTGATACAATTTAACATGTGTTGGTCTACAATCAGTTACAATAGTAATAATATGACAAATAAGTTATAATAATTATGATTGTGTCTAAAAAATTTACAAACATATTTCGAAACATTTTCTTTATACAGATTGATATCTTGGATCCTAACTATTAGTTAAAACCCAGCCGAAGTCGATCTATTTATCTTGAGCGTTAAAATACGTAGCACAACTTCATTCGTAGAGGAAGTAAAGTCGTCGGTCCTAAATTGATTTTGGCATTTAAGAGAACTCTGGAAGGTGTGTGAAAATACAATTCCCGGCAGAATTGGAAGGCCCTTGTAACAAAGTTCCATTAGCTTCTGTGTTTAATATTAAATTATTATTAGTAACATTAATTTTAGTTGGTAGAGCTGATCTGCTTTGGTTGTAAAGGAGGCATTTACCGCTCCTAGTAGACTACTACGAACTAACGTAGTTTAAACACTTTGTTAAATTCAATGTTATTATTTATATTTATTCTCATGTCTCTTTGTAAACTCTGCATGGTCCATAACACTATTTCAAACATTCTTTAAGTATATTATAAACTTAGCTGAACACGTATTTACCTGGAGGACTAATTACAATCTAATATTTCCACGTGACATAAGAGGAAACCAGCAAAGTTGCAGACGACAGGATCAAATACCTGGGCCGGTCCTCACTGCGCTTGCGCGGACCGAGAAGAAGTGAAGCCAACGCGCATGCCCGGCACTCCGACTTGTGGATGACAACCCCACCCCGCATGCCCCTCTCCGTACCCAAGCGACAAAATACTTTCGTACAAGGGGAGTGAGCATAATGAACATATGGTTTGGGTTGATGGATCCCCGCCCGACCTGAAAATGGGATGTTTTTGCCAAATTCTGACCTCTTGGTCTTATTTACCATTCTGGATTCTCAACTTCATCAAACCCATTTTATTTCTTTATTTCCTGTTCCTGATTAATTGATTTTTCTTGCAAATTTTCCTTAAATATCACTCACCTGTTTTTTCAAATTATTTTATCTTATGCTACTCAAGGTGCCTTATCAAAGCTCGCTAAAATGATATCGGGAAGTGTAAAAGGCGCGAGAAGAGGGGGTGAACGCAAAATGGTGACTTAAGAAGATGATGTGTTATAGCAATGCTGTGAAATAAAATAAAGTTTTAAGGGGAAAGTTTGAGTGGACCGGCGCTGAATCATGGTTCAAGAGGAAGAAAGAATGACAGTCTTCGCCAAATGACAATTCGCTGCCCTCCTCGTCGGCTACTTAGTAATTCAGAAAGTCTACCGAAAAGTCAGGGTGATATTCTACTACATTTCTCTCCACCCTCCATCAGCTAAATTTTTTTTTCATTTGATCCAGAGTCAAATAAATCACTCTAAAGACACTTCAAAATCTCGTGATTCTTTTCTTCTTTTTCTACCAGACCGCTCTATAGTTCCAGATTCTCACCGCTTAGTTACCTTCCCAGAAGACCCACGGAGTTCTGGACCGTGCAAGGCCAGAGTTTTTTTGTTTGTTTTTTCTATATATTTTTTGTCATGTTATAATAATTTTTTTTCGCCTAAGCTAAGAAAGCTCTTTTCCTGTTTTATGTCTAGATTACCTTATAAGTGCTAGAGTTATAATTTTACCATGACATCTGGTAGGCAGGGCAACAATTTATTCTCGCCTATATTAAAGGTCTAGGTTATAACCTAGAAAATACTATCCCTGGTATCTTTTTTTTAATCTTTTTTTATTTATTATACATCTATACATATTTTTTTTATCACGACATATTCTTTGATCGAAAACCCCTTGCCCCTCACGTGGTTGGTGAAGATCCTGGAGGTTGCCATGTTGCACAGTGACCTGAACGAGCCGTGGAGATCCGCAGCGCCAAATCAGTAGAGAGAGGAGGGAGACTTCAAAGTACAGTTCGTTAACATAGTCCCTTACCCAGTGCAATCCCCCCAGAGGACACCCCGAAGATTTTATTTTTTTGAATTATTTCTTTTTCCTTTTTTTTATTGGTCACAATGCTTGGTTTATTTCATTAGTGAATTATTTATTACACCCTCTTGCTATCGCTCATAGAAATTCTCGTTTCCTGATATAATCACTCGGTGCATAAAGTGAATGTTAAATACCTCAAATAAATAAATAAAATAAATAGACCATTAGTTATAAATTACTTATAGTTTAAGGCTCTCTCACAGTGAGGTAATAACTATAAATAACTTTTTTGCTAGCAAGTTTTGTATATTTTGTATACTAAATTATCAAAAAATAAATGTTTCTTGGATTTGCGTCTTATTTAACGTCTGGGCATTACACATAACTATATTGTGTAATCAGGAGTAATATAGCCTTGTTAGCAAACTTACCCGCACGTTATAAGGATAGATTTGATTATAGTGGGAGATTATTTAATAAAAACCTCCCTTAGTACACTAGACCGGGATTCACCCTTCAGCCCAGGGCTCTTAGTCTTGAAATGTTTGAGCTGCAAAAATAGGTGATGTCAGACCTAGTGACTAGCCAGGCAGTTCTCCACAGCCAAACACCTTGCGAGACCGGTATTGTCTGTAAAGTAGGGCAGAGATGACCAACACACGACACTAATGGCACGCAAAGTCATCTTAAGGTCACCATATTATTATTATTATTATTATTATTATTATTATTATTATTATTATTATTAGCACCGCGTCTTACTACCAGTTCGGGTTATACGCACACTGTAGATTAAATCAAATAAAATCTATTACACCAGAAAACAAATAGATCAGTTATTTTGCTCAACTTCGCTTGTTGTTAAAATTTGAATAACTTTGTTCATCCTCTATTCCAATCTCCAAATAGGCCTATTGTTTTACTGTCCACGATGGGGAAAGAGAGCAGTAGTCAGGTAAGGTTTGAGGTTTTGGGCTACAGCTATACACACAATGCGAACAGCGTGGAATGTAGATCGTGGTATGACAGAATAAAGTGTTGGCTGCCCCTTAACCCCTAATTTTGAAACTTGAAAAAAAAACTTTGCTACTCATGATCTCGCAAATCTCAGGCTGTACCAAAACGGTGCTAACTTTTAAAGGTTGCTAATCTCCTGCGAGTCGGTGAGGCGTTGTTTCACTTGCGAATGAGTTTTCAATCTGACAACACTGTAAAACCTTGTCGTACCAAAGGATTAAATTGAAGGGATGCCACAATCCGTCATTCTACAAGATACGTAACTGAAAGTAAACACTATTATTGTATTGAGTCCATCATGTAATTCGATTTGTTTGGTTTTATTAGGAATTCATCTTCCATTTGATTGCATCTAAATTTATTGTCTCAAAAATGTCTCAGGTTATATAAGTATGAGTTAATCTCTTAGAATATTTCATATGTGTTTTAGTTCACTTCAAAGTGTGCTTGTCTGAAGCTCAGAAGTTCAAAAGATCAATTCCATCTACAGTACGATGCTTAAATTTTATGTAGGAATAAAAAATCACTTGTTAATGATTTGAATTCAGTAAAATATTATTTTATTTTCGCAACAATTTTTAAAACATAAATATACACTAAATGGTTTTACTATGCAATTAATAATAATTAGCTTGCTTAGCCTTATTTTTAAATGTGTACATTTTTATATCATAAGCCCATTAATTTAATTTTTAAATAATCACCTACATACAAAATTTCAAAATGAATCTACTGATTTTTAATTTACTAACTTGTTAAACTATTTTAAATAAGAGTTTTGAGGTATTCTACGTATGCTCAAATACATTATATACTTCTAAACAAAATATTTAAAACAAATTATATGCTGATTAATACAATAATTTANTACATTATATACTTCTAAACAAAATATTTAAAACAAATTATATGCTGATTAATACAATAATTTAAAATGAAAGGTTTTTATCCGTAAATTTAAAAAAAACTGGAAGCCTCAGGTTTTGATCACCTGAATTCTAGATCATGAGAATGTCACGTTACCACCTCAGCCAAACTGACGGTTAACAAATGTGAAAATAATTAATAAATATATTATTATAATTTTACACAACAAATATTTTTATTGAAGTATTGAACAGTGTGTCCAAAGAAATCTTATTTTTTACTACTGTAAAGCTATTTTGTACAATAGTAGACTTATTTCAACAAAATCACTCTCAGAAGGTTGCAACTGAAGAGGGAATGGCGTCCAAACCGAACGGGTGGTGAGACGCGATGGTGAAAAAACAAATAAATATTTGCCTAAGATTGAACGCCTGATACACCACTTACAACAGTAGTTGATGGAATGTTACAAGGCAAACCCATTGAAAAAATTAATATTTTAAGCTCAACTCAAGCTCAAACATGATTTCTTAAACCTCTCCCTTGAATCGTAGCCAAGAATGATACATAATTAGTAAGAACCTTATAGTAAAGTTAGACTCGCAAAGAAAACTAAATAGCAACCATAATGTATGGGATTGGGAAAATTGATATTGAGGATTAAAATATGCTTATACAGACCAGCCAAGTGGAGCCAACCTTTGAGCTAAACAGAGACACACTTGTGTTTGATAAGATAACTAATATATAAAGGCAAACAATCGATTAGTTGCTAAATGAACCATATTACAAGTATTTAAATATCTTCCCATTCTAGTCCAGTTTGTATATGATGGGGAGGTTAGGAATAGAATCTCAGCCAAACCTATTGAGGGTGTTTATTCATGAATTGTTTCAAACCTTTTCTCCATGTAAATATGGATACATCCACATTAAATTGCACCTACTTTGCCATAACTCACTAGCATAAGCGTATAGCCCAGACGGGTAGTAAGACGCGGTTGTTAATTTTGTTTGATATATATACATATATTTTAACATCTTTTCTTGGGTATATTATCCCTTTCGTTTTAGCACGGAAAATTGCAATATGATAAAATGTCTACGTTTCTTTGAATGCTTTAGAATATAGAATATTTTAGTTTTCATTACAATCTCTGAAACTTCAAACAAATGGATGTGAAGTGGATATAATATTATGATTCTTGTTTGGCAATGAAAAGTTATAACAATTGGAAAACTAAAGAGCAATAACATATGAACAAATACTATAGTATTGCTTTTTATGTTTACGTGGATATTGTCAATTATTTTTAAGATCAATTGACATTTAAAAATTCAATTTTTTACTAGTTCACACCCACGACCTCACTAACGATATAGCTGATTTTAAAAATACGATCATGCAAATAAAAATATTTCTACCATACTCAGAATATTGTGAACGTCAAACATTTCACTGCCAGGTCTAAAGGAACATCACATTCAACTTCCACTAGATCTCAGTTTAAAACCGACTCCACTACCACCAGGCTCGTTTATCAAACATTGCTGCAAACCGTCAAATTACAACAATGGGGTAAAATGAACCATAAATATTAGGCAACAGAAAATATAGCCTGTAGGCACTTCTTTGCGACTCACTATAAAACACCTTATTTATCATGGAAAAACATGCCTGGATTAATATCCTACCAAAAAAGAAAAACTACAACGCAATCAGTTAAGGGGTTTACTTCCCCTCCGAATGAAGTTGTGCTACGTATTTTTAATCCTCAAGAAAAATTGATCGACTTCGGCTGGGTTTTTAACTAATAGTTAGGATCCAAGATATCAATCTGTATAAAGAAAATGTTTCGAAATATGTTTGTAAATTTTTTAGACACATTCATAATTATTATAACTTGTCATATTATTACTATTGTAACTGATTGTAGGCCTACACATGTTAAATTGTATCAACTATGTATCTGAATATGAATAAAAATGACGAAAATTAATGGTTTAGGTTATTAATAGCAACATGAAGTCTCCATGTTTTAACTCGGTCACTATTACACATAAATTTAAAATATTCATTAAACAACAAAAATACAACCTTTAAGAGAATAAAACATTGTTGGTATACAATAGTTTTTAAACTATAATAATATATCTATACAGATTATGATAGAATTTAAAAAATAAACCCACGTAAGTTACACTCAGTCACAACTCATTTTTTGGGTTTCGTACCAAGAATGGTACTCTTATAAAAAAAACTCAAGCTATATATCTTTTTTCAGTCCCAAACAGATCTCAACATATGAATGGTTAGACATATAAAGCCAAAACTTGGGTTGCAGTTAAGTGATAGCGAGCCCACATGAAATGGGTTGGTAGCAATTTTGAAAAAATACGAATAATGGAAATTGTGAGTCATTTAAAAAAAAGTATGTATACGTTTAGTTATTATTATTTTTACCCAATTATGCAGGGTATTTTTTAAAAACTTTTACCGTGAGGGTTTCAAATATATATACACATATAAAATATTTTATTATAATAGTATGCACATATTTTCATTTTTTTTAAACAGTCTCATTAACAGAATTTTAAAAATTTTGGGAAAACACTGAAAATAAGAAATATTTAAAAACAAATGTTTTATAGTGTAAAAATGATTTTATTTATATGCAAATGATACTTTTCAAAATATTTATTTATTACTCTCGCTTGGTACTTTTACTCATGAATGCCGCCAGCCGACAACTTTTGAATGAGCAGAACCACATAAACGAGAAGAGGATGGTGAGCTTTGGCACGAAATCCAAATAACCTGCACCAAGTGCACACCTGATCCTTAATAATGCACAAAACTAGCCAAACAACGCAGATCTAGGGCGGTCTAGGGGTAAGGTGTCAAACTTCTATGCTGGCGGCCGGGGTTCAATCCTCGGTCCCGGCATAGATTTATCTGATCACCAAACCCTTCCTTCACCTCTGACTACATCTTGTGAATGTGGGGAATGCTAGGCCTCCACCGTAGTTCGGATTCCACGTTAAACTGTAGGTCCTCCATTTCATCTCAATATCACCCTACCATTACACATTAGCTTAAGTGCGTATAACCCGAGCGGGTAGTAAGACGCGGTGCTAATAATAATACAAAGTAAAATTAATATTCTAGGAAATACGGTAAATAATGTATATTATACTGCTTCGGTATTTATGTGGACAAAAAATATTCTAGGAAATACGGTAAATAATGTAGTTTATACTGGTTCGGTATTTATGCGGCCAAAAAAAATTCTTATACGGTCCATTTTCATTGATGGCTGAAACAGGGTACCTGCCGGGAATATTGACACTTTTTTCTAAATTGTTTCTCAACTTCCCTCCAAGCAAATGTGGTTACATTGTACCCATTTTTCCTACAGGGTACATATAATATTTAGAAAAAACAGTCACTTTAACAGAATAGATTTATTATAGTAAACAATTAAACAAATCGTCAAAAATACAAGTTTTACATGATTACAGGGATATCAGCGTGAATAAACTTTCTTCCAACACAAATGGACTAGAGAGATTATTTGTGGTACCAGGGCATTACAGTCGCCAGGCTACATGTTGACGCATGGTGTACCAATTCAAAACTGGTCACAGTAAAAAGTGTTTCTAAAAATAAGGAGTTAAAGAACAATTAGTGGAGAGCAAATTAAGAATATAACATTTACACAGTCTCACTCAGTAGGGTTGAATATTAACAGGTATCCATAAAACTTGATGGATCCTCAGCTGATAAATCCAGCTAATTGAAGGCTATGAAACAGGTGTCACTAAAGTACTACTGCTGTTCATTTTCCCCTATGGTACTGCCAGAGCATAATATAGTACGTTGATATCTATTAATACCAATACTAAATCAAAAGCCTAGTCACAGGCAAATATAAAAATAAAATAATTTGCGTGGACCCCACTATGATGCTAGGGTAATTTCCTTGGGTTGCGCCATTAAGCTAATACTCTGCTAGAAAATCTGTATTACTTTTAACTGAGCTGGAAAAGGCAAACGAAAAAGACATCCTGGTGGTAGCCCTGAATAAAAAAAAATTATGTTCATGACGTTTAGGACATCATGATTAATCCGGTACAATACAGACTTGGCGATGACGACTGGATACTAATACCGCAGAATCCGTCGTCCATGTTTACGGCGAGTAGGGTCAGGTGACCCATTATCCTATCGTCACGGCTGAAGGTGGTGAATCTGACGCCGCAGCCTACATGATCCTTCGTGTAGGTGCCGGGCGAATTTTCCACGTTGTCTCAACTCGCTGTGGAACTTTTCTCTGATTTTAAATCTCTGGCTGGCCTATATATATACTCAACCTGGCTAGGACAAGAAGAAGAAGAAGAAATGGGTCATAAATTATGTAAAAACAGGCAGAAACAAAGGAGGATGAAAGTGGGGAGAAAAGGGAAACAAATGAATCAAATCAAAAGTTCTTCAAATAACCACCAGTATCACTGTGTGCGCAACAGGTCTTTGAGTCGATCCCCCAACTTTAGTTCTTTTCACCAGCTGAGCTAGCCACGGCACACGCAAGTCGGCCATGACAGACGATTTCGTGTTTTTTAAAAGAGTGATAGTGATATCTGCAGACATCTGGCCGGGGTGAGCTTGTACACAAGTATATTATATCAAAATGTATCTGTATTAATTTACTTATTTAATATCAGTGTTATTTTTATGAAAATTAAGGATACAGATGTATTTTTTTCTATTTTTTGTGTGCATAGACCATGTGGCAGGTGTACGTAAGTCTATGAGGTATCATCCACCGGGAAAAGCGAAGTATTAAAGTATTTTATTCATAAACACAATAATATTAGTCCTCTTCTTTGATATGTAATACCGTAACCATAAAAAGACAATATTTTTGACCAACCACGTGTTAGAAGGTAAGGCGATAAGTAACTTTAGTAGATCAGAAGATATAACTTTAGAGACAGTTTATATTAAATATGCTGATATTATTTCTATCCTGCACAAAATCACCAAAATATTAAATATTTTCTTGTAGCTGTTCATCCATTTGGTTGACACGCTACATCATCACCTTTAATTTGTATCTTTTTAATCACTATCCCCCAGTAATTAGTAGTAAATATGATTGAAATAGGTATTATGTTACTTAAAAATATTCTCTTATAGTTAACTCTGGATTTTACTATCCGCTGATAAATACACTAAATAATAATAAAAATTACCCCAATGTAATTGTGTTGTTCCATAAATGTATACAAACATTCGGTTGACCCTTCACAGGGACTCACACCGAAACACCTGAGTATACACAAATAATGCTCAAACCTTCCTGGATATTGGTCCAGTACAAAAGTAAAACTGCACCACAATTTGTTAAATGGTTCCAGAGATAAATAAATCCGGCCGTATTTAAAAAAAAAAACCTGACTGTATGTATGCGAAATCCTCTCTTAGCAGACATCCTGATTAATAGAAATAAATGCACCGCAATAGGTTGTGAAATTTCAGGTATCCTTGGCTATAGACAGATATACTTAAATATAGTACAGAACTACAATATATTTTTACTTGAATATATTTATATTCCTACAATATTTATCCTTGCTTTTCAATTATTATTTAAACCTCCTCACTCTGATATTGTATTATTACTTGCCTACGACATGGCCAATTTTGTTGTTTGGATTTCCAGAATTGATTTAGTAAAAAAATAGATTTGACAAACATAATCACAGTTAACATTATACATTAAATTTATTATAAAATGATAATAATCAACGCAAATCTTAATAAACCTCACCTTTTCTCAACGAAAGTATTAATTATTAAAGCATTTTACTAATAGTTATATTATAGCCGCTTATGGTAACATTAAATAAAGTATGGAATTGAACTATGCTCCCACAAAGTTACACACAGTCATAATAACTTTGAAGAAACAAACAAATTCACTTTTATAACTAAAATATGTCCAATGGATGAGATTTTATCATTTTTTTTTGTCCACCCGGAAATAATATAAAATATTTTAAATTAGGATTGGGACCCTTAAATTACAGAAGACTTTTTTTAAACTCAGCTTCTTACAAATAAAGTAAAAACCTTTTAGAGTTAATCTGTTATTTACGTTACATGTGGGGAATATAATAATTAATCATTAATAAATTTATAATTGAGACACTAATTAGTTAAACCAAAAAGCATTCTAATTGACATATTTCCAAAACAAAACTTGGCTTCTCTCTAGATAATAAAATATAATTTTCCTTTTAAAAAAAAGGGTTGCATAATTAAACTACTTTACAAGAGTCCAAGTCGTTGATTCTGGAAAAGGGGAGACTTGCTTTATGTTACCATGTAAAACCAATCAATGTGGGTAACAGTGCCCATATAATGTTTGACGTGTTTAAACTTTTAATAGCTAAAAAAAAATACCATCCCATATGTTAATGAGCGCAAACATAATTAATTAATTTAGTATGTTAATATCAATGATTTATTTTATCATTATCAGAACAATAAAGTAAAATTAATTTAGTAAATCAAACCATTCGGGCATCGCAAAAAGACATAACCCCTCCCCCATCACTCCTTTCCAAAAGTCAAGAAATAATTTAATGACTTAATGCCTTCTCTAACTTAGGCCTTGGGCGTAGCTAGGCAAACTATTCTGCAGTCATGTGTAGAGATATATCATACTTCGGGTCTGACTGTATAAGCTGCTAACTTTCAATCTCGACTGGAGTGTACATATTTAGTTAATTGTTTGTGAAAGCACATATATAAACTTAATGTTTTCTCTGGGTTATTATTGAGAACATAAGTTAAGCTAGGTATGTTTTGTAAGTACTAAGCCTAGTCTAAATAGATATAATAAAATTAAATTGGTCATTTTCTGCTAATTTGAAGAACATGTAGGCTTACCTAAATTAACTCACCAGCTGTTAAAGCCATTCTACCCCAACACAATGTCCTTTTTCTACCTCCACCTTGGTCAGACCACATGTTCGATAACACTCAATACCAAGACCTAACCAATTCAATTGAAAAACTCGTCAATTAATTAACATACATAATATTTTTATTCATTTAATATTTTTATCTTTTTTAAATGTGTCCTAGGTATTGGCACCGTTCCTTGAATCCCAAAAAGTTGATAGAGGTCAAGTTTTCTCATCTCAGTCGTAACATGACTTTACAGCGAACTTTAAAACTTTACAAGTTGCCAGAGAAGACCAAAACACCAGGTTTCAGGAAACTTACTGAAAATGATTTGCCACGTGCCCATAAACTTGTAGCAGGGGTAAGTGATGTAATTTGATCTAGTCTGGCTAATGATAAAATTATTGCACAAAGGCTACTTAATGCTTATGATGTTTGAACTGTGTATGTTATTTAGGAATTTTAAAGGTGAACAAGTTCTCTAAAAAAAAAGATCAGATTATTACTATTCGGCAAATTTTAGAGAGAGAAAAGTGGGATATAACATGATGTGTCATCTATTACACATGGTTTTTTAAAAGGCTTACCATTCAGTTAAAAGAAATAGATTATATTAAATTTTAGCTGAATTTGGGCTACTCCAAAAACTTGTCATGCTAATTGAAGTAAGTTTGACTGATACATTTGGCAGGGTACAGGCTGTGTTGAAATCAGCTAGTTTTAAAATACACAATGGAGATGCACATTCCCCATTACTTTTTAATCCAGCCTTAGAGTATGCTATTAGGATAATGCAAGCGAGTAGGGAAGGGGCCTCATCACAAGACAGTGTTAAGGATAATCAAGTCCCATAATTACAGTGGGCAGGAAATGCAGTGCAAGTGGGAGATTCTACAACCTTGTTAAGGTTGCTGACTAGCAAACCTAATTGGAAGAGACCATTGGGAAGACCTAGAGCTAAATTGTGAGGATAACATTATAATGGACCTGAAAAAGATAAGATCGGGTGTAATGAGGTGGACTGGATAGGATAGGATAGGATGCATACTTTTTGTAAGTGCGGCAATTAACTTTCGAGTGCCATAGAGTAAGTAAGTTAATTGCTTAAACATCACATGATAGATCCAGATTTAGACTGGCAGGACTCGAGCAGTTTGGATTGACAAATATAATGGCCCTCATCCCTAATTCCTTAACATAAATATTAAAATATCATTGACTTTCTTGTGATCTCTATATAATTCTCCACATATTGGCTTATATACTAGTGAAGTATTTTTATTGAGAATGACTCACTAACACCAAGAATGTTTATAGTACCAAAAATCGTATTAATTTATAATATCAATCTCCTCCGACTAATTTAGAGCTTGTTTACTCAACATGTCAACTTGCTTTATCAAAATTACCATTAAAATATCTGGAAATATTTCATGACCACCACTTCTTTAACTGTGCAGTTTTCTATTGTACTCCCAATATGTCTCTACTATAAGTCTGAAATTTAAAATGTATGAAAATTGGTCCTGTGTACTGACAAATCCACAAATATTTTTTAGTATTCTATTTTTCACAATGCTTATTGCAAATCTTATAAACTTGTCCAGTAAATCTTTAATTATCTCTAACTTTCATATTAAAGACTTTTGATGCTGATAGTTCTTTTAATGAGCAAATGAAATCAATAAACAAGAAGAGTTGGTATTATCAAAATATGCTAAAAAATATAATGCACTTTCTTTTGCGTGATATTGAATTAAATTAAAATATCAAGCTCCCAAATTTGAATATAGTTGTAAAAACTTCTAAAATTTGACAAGAACCAACACGTTTAAATACTCACACATGCATATATCCTGAGATGCATATAGATATCGGAAATAAAATCACAATAAATGTAAATTTAAGTCTAGAGTGTAGTTTTAAACAAATACAATTAGTATTTAAGAAATTTTGTTGTAATTATTAAAATCTTGTGTGGGTCACTATCAGTGACGGCTTGTGAGTTTGAACACTGGGGGTGCTGTGCAGGTGATACAGTTAGGTGGGGTAGGAGATTTATGGGGAATCAAGAGCAATCGTTTGAAGGAATATATAATGTTTTCTTTAAACATTCCATAATTAAACATTTACTAAAACTAATTAATTTTTAAGGCTTATTAGCAAAAATGGTTTCCAACAAAATATAAATAGAAAATTAATCTTTTCAAAAGATTGAAATAGCCAGGGTTAGAAAATAAAAATTGTTTTGCTTATTCTTTATATAACTTTAAATGATACTGATTTTATTTTGTATTTGTGGACTGTAGTAATCCTACTGTAACGGAAATAAGTTAATAATGATCACACCCACCTCGGTGGTGTAGTTAGCTAACGTGCTAATTTCATGTTAAGCTAGACTACCAAGGACTGGGAGGATTGAGGTTTGAATCTCACTCAGGTGAACTGGGGGTGGTTTTCCGCTCTCCCTCCACGCAAATGCGGGGTTTACTTCCTATATATTCATAATTCCTAGCCCATTAGTGTAATTAGTACTTAAGCGTATAACTCGAATGGGTAGTAAGATGCGGTGCTAAATAAATAAAATAAATAATAATGATCACATATAATTATTTTTACAAAAACAAATAAAGTTGTTTATATCCATTAAATTATATTAAAAATTAACATATAAATCAAATTATCACAAATGTATCAAAATATCTATACATCTATCTTTTCCCTTTATGAGGTAATTGTATTATATTTAAAAGTAGTTACAGTAAAAGTGGCTAGAAACATAAAAGGGGTAGACAGAATATGGCTTTTACAGTGGAAATAACACAGTTCACACTTTCCATTGCTTCCATTAGACAAAGAGGTAATGGTTGCCTCTTGAAGAAAATCAATTGTAACCGCCCATTCTCCCGACCTAGGTTACATTCTATTGAAACCCATCAGCGAAGAGAGTGAAACACGCAACACAACTTCTTAAAAGAGAGAGAAAAAAAAAGGAGAATATGGAAATGTGTAAAGAATGATAGGATACAAACAGGAAAAGGGCATTGGATATGAATATATATATATATATATATATATACAAACAGGAAAAGGGCATTGGATATGAATATATATATATATATATATTCATATCCAATGCCCTTTTCCTGTTTGTGTCCTATTATTCTTTGCAAATTTCCATTTTCTCGATTTGTGTTTTTTGGTTTCCTCTTTCAGGAAGTTGCGTCGCTCGTTTCACTCTATTTCTTGATGAGTTTAGATAGAATAAAACCTACATCGGGGGATTACGCGGTAACAATCAATTTTCTTCCAGGGGCAACCATTACCTCCTTTTCCAATGGCAGCAATGGAAAATGCATCAAAATGCAATAAACAAACACAGAATTACACCAATTAAAAAATTCAGTGATCACTCTCTTAGAATCACTACTAGATTATAAATTAAATGCAAACAATATAAATATGCTTATTTCAACTTAGAGGCACATAATATTTTAAAATATACATTTACATTTGAATGTAAAGCAAATGCTATGAGTTTATATTTTGATAAATTGTTTGAATATCAGAATTACCATTAGTTGCCCCCAGATTTATGAGTAAAAAGACACCCTTTGTTTTTAATCTCAATTTTTCTAATGGAAGTTAATTGAAAAATATTAATTGTTAATAAATTTACAACAGCCAAGATTCACTATTTATTTATGCACTCATTAGATACAAAGTTAAACACATCAGAATACAGAGTTGAATTAAAACAAAAATATAGTCAAACAATTCAGTTCAATGTTACATCTTGCACAAATTACAACAATGATAGAATCTGTTCAAATATTATTTTTTAGGAGCTCACTTATTTTTAATGATACATTATTTAAATATGTTTTCATTAACTTTTTAATTTATTTAATTTTTCAGATTTAACAATCACCTCTTTTTTCCATTATAAGACTGAGTTTAAATAAGTTTCAAATGACAATCTTAACTGATTTTAGTTAAGTGTTAAAGTTTTTTGTACGTTTTATGAATTAGTATTTAATGGATTTTCCACAACATAATTTATTATTTTGAGTAATAATAATTCTATTTTAGTAATAATAGTTTTATTTTTCAGTTTTTGGAAAGGTTTGATCTTGCTCCCATTTTCACAGAAGAGGAATTTCGTCATTGGTTTCTTCCTCAAAGTGGTATTGTAGACTGCTTTACTGTGGACAGTGGAACAGAACTAACTGGTTAGTTGAATAAGATATTTTTGTTAATCCGACACCTTAGCTCAGTAGTGTGTATGCCAACTGAGCTAAGGGTCCCATGTTCGACTCCCGGCATGGCCGAAAAAAATGTATCATTGGTGAAATGTGGGTTTACCCTTTCACATGGATAAATTAACGGCCAGAGACTGGATGCTGTGCCTGTCCTAATCTTAAGTTAAATTATAAGGCATATGAAGCTAGGACATTCCTAGCAAGCCAGTAGTGGAAAATTAATGGCTTGAATAAAAAAAACTGACCCAGGCCATAGGCTGGAAAAAGATGGTTGTAATTAAGATGTTTTTATTGACCTATATTGCCTTTCTTTCTTAAGACAAATGCAAATATATTTTCTCTTTGGTTAGCTACATATTAATACCATTCCTTCCCCTCTACATTAAAGCATTGATAACCCCTGTGTTAAAATAATTTATAAAAACAGTACTATACCTATATAAATATGATGTAATTTTGTATACAGCTCTGAAGTAGTCCAGGATTTTAAGTTCTTCCCAGGCCACAAACAAGGTAAACACCGGACGCTCAGTCTTACAGGGGTTTTGCTGTGCTCCATAAGCCAGATGATTCCTTGGTCACTGGGGAGTGTCATTTACAGTTCTCAGTGATAACAGTACTTTCAAGTGAAACAACTCACTTTCAAATTGTTTGTTGCAAAGTGGTGGCGGTTCTGATATAATATTTGTTCCCACAATCCCGCTTGCCAACTCACTCCCATACCCCCTTTCAATGAACAAAAGTTTTCAGACAATTAACTAGTCAACTATATTAGAAAATTGTGTACAACTGGTGTTGGCTTATGGGAAGGGAGGTGAGGCCACTCACTACCTGAACCAAGCTTTGTGATATAACCAGTTTATTGACACCAGAAGGAAAGGTTTGTCTGGTGTCTAGTAAAACCATATTTAAAGTGAACTGTTATTAATACTGCCTACTTGATAGTGATGTTGTTTCTTAAGCTCTCACAATGAGTGCAACCACTTTAACCTGGAGGCTGTGTATCCTGTGTATGCCTTGTCTTTGGCACATTTTTAAAATAATTTAGAAATGGGTTCTAATCCATCAGTTCATGAATCTTTATCTTAAAAAATCTGTCAAACGTAAGACCTATACTCCACTCCGTTAGTTATTAAGTTACTAGATAAAATATAAGTAGTAAATTTTTTTTGTTAGTGTACATTCCTTATACCATTCATACATTCAGAACAGGGTAAAGTAATTATCTGGACTCTGATTGAAAAGTTTTCCCTATAATTGTGTTGGGCTAGTGTGCTCTTCTTCCAATAAGTAGTATAGGGCCTAAGAGCAATAAAACAAAATCTTGTTCAAAATTTGAAAAATGCATTTTATATTATTAATCTAATCCAATAAATATCCTTATGGATTAAGGATCTATTGCCTAAAACAAATATTTGTTTATTTGAAGGCATATTATGGTATGTTCACAGGTTTGAAGGGAAAGTAATGAAAACACATTCTTTGTACACACACTTTTATTTTTTCAGATTTGGTAAGCTACTACACCTTGCCATCAACTGTCATGCATCACCCAACACACAAAATGCTCAAAGCAGCTTATTCCTTTTACAATGTGTCCACTAAAACTGGTTGGCTGGATTTGATGAGTGATGCTCTTGTCTCAGCTAAAAATGTAAGTAGTTAAAGATATAGACTAAATGTTTACCTTGTATGTGTGTATTTTAGTTGTTTTTTAGTTTAGATAATCATTTTGATATTAAGTTTTGAATAAAAAGGTTTAAAATAACATAAGCTCTGTGTGTGTGATATTTTAACACTTCAAGTTGGTATATAAGCAGGGCATGCTAGAAAGGGCTTGTAAATTAAGTGTGAAATTTGGAAATTAGTCATTATTTTGTTCAAACTAGCAAAATTAATCTTTTCTACTGCCACACTAATGCTTGCTGGGCTTGGCAACATTGGTTGGGTATTTTTGATACTTGCAGTTTGTCAGACCCTCCAGTGAACAGTGGAGAGAAAACATTTGTTATTAGTTTCCTTCTCCAGAATTAATAGGTAACAAAAATGTTGAAATCAATCTCGTTTGTCCACCATAGAAAGGGGCTGTGTGATCTATTCTAATTGTTTTAAGTGAAATATAGATAAGTGACATTTTAAACATAGTTTTAACACATTCAAAAAGAAATATATCTTTGTGGATTTTTTTAAAAGCTGACTTGTTAATAACGCTTCAAATCGTGTAACCCTTAAAATATTCATTTCAAAACGTTAAAAACACAAAATTGAATAGGAGGATCATGTGTGTCAGAAAAAGTGGGAGCTAGAATATTTTATTTACCAAATAAATATTATTATTATTATTATTATTATTATTATTATTATTATTATTATTATTATTATTATTATTTAACACCGCGTCTTGCTACCCATTCGGGTTATACGCTTTAAGTACTAATTATGCTAATGGATTAGGAATTGGGAAGGTTGAACTAGAGGAAGGGAATGCGTATTTGTGTGGAGGGAGAGTGGAAAACCATAAAGGAAAAACCCCCCCTCAGTTCACCCGACCGAGATTCATACCTCGATCTCCCCGTGCTCAGCAGTCGAGCTCAACACGACTAGCGCGTTAGCCAACTACGCCACCGAGGCGTGTAAATAAATAGTAAAATTGTTTGTGTTTGTATATAATCAATCACTGTTTTTAAAGCGTACAATATTAATCACTATAATATTCACAATGGGTAATGTGATTTATTTGTTGAAGAAATGAGAGAAGATAAATTGAACAAGTTGATATTAGGTCTTAAAAAACAACAAAATATTTGTCAATGTGTTAGTAAATAAATGAGACAGCAATGAAAGCCAGATGGACTTTTTCACATTTGATTAGGGGTGGACAGGATCTCGAACCCTCTCAGGAAACTGTCGGGAATTTATCTATTCCCGCTAGCCGGGCGAGATTGACCCTTTCCCAAAAAAAATTCTGGCGGGTAAACAAAACATAATGCTCCAAGAAACAAAACAAAGTGCAGGGCTCATGTTCTAGCAGTTACTGCTGACTCATCACTGTTAATCTCTTTTGTAGACAGTCTTCTTTGTTATTTAGCAAACTTGTTGGTTGGGATGGGGAGGGGGTTATTTTACCCTGTTGTAGAGAGACAAGTTGGGATTTATTATGCTCTTGTTTATCAACAGTGATTTGTTGGGTTCAGCAAGTGAATGAGCTTGAAAGATTTAGAGAAGGACATATATATTATTCTCTTTTTTAGGGTTCAGAAATGGGAGGAAGAGGGGAAAGGAAGTAGCTTGCCAAGGTCAACCATTTATGAGGGTTCAGTGTGTTTGTTGTTAACTATCCAGACAGGGAGTAGAGTATAAGGGGTGTCAAATCTAGAGAGAACATTTAAGAAAAGTAACTTTTAAACCTCGATAATATTTAGCAGTTTCATTCTTATGGCAAATTGAAGAGGTACCAAACATTATGTTGTGTAGTATTTTTTTCCCTTAGTGAATTATTAAATATAAATTACCATTTTCAAAAGAAATTAACTAATAAAAATAAGTTCCATCAAAAATGTATTATTTCAAAAAATTGTTATTTGATTTGATTAAAAAAATGCTTTTCACACACACTTCTATTTATTTTATTATTTTAATCGTTATTGTTTTTATTACCTTCTGCAGTTTTTTTTAATCTCCAGGTCTTATTATTCGCTCCGGTTATATGCCTATGTACCTATTTCTCTAGTGTGTTAGGAATGAGGAAGATTTAATTTAGAGGTGTACCTGTATTTGCGTGGATAGAGTGGGAAATCATTCAGGAAAAACCACCCTTAATAAACCCGGCCAAATTCAAACCAAATATTCCCTTCATCGGTAGTCTAGTCTATTGTGAGAGTGGTGCCTTAGATCATGCAGCCACCGAAGAGGGTTTTAATAATATTATAGCTTTAACAAGTCTTACCATATTAGTTTGGAAATCAATATATTTTAAATCTAAGACTATTCTAAAGGGTAATTTTAAAATTTCCTGAATCTCGATATTTTGACTAAGTTCCCGTCTCGAAATTAAAAAAGTCATTCCCATCCATCCCTACATTTGATTGTATCACATTCAAAACCTTTTACAGATGGTCAATTTATAAAAATAAAATGCTCGATTGAAATTGCAAAAATGATGTGTCCTTATAGGGTAAAAGGTTTTTAAAGTATTAATCTCACAAGAAACACACTAGCTCAATGCATAGAAAACATTGCAAGTGATTTAGGGAGTCAATTATGTGACATTTCTAAACAGTTTAAAGCTTTCTCCATAGCTATGGATGTAAACACACATGCCAATGATATTACACTAATTGCAGTATTCATCCAAGGTTGTGACTCAAGTTTTGTTATTACTGAAGAACTTTTAGTATTAACTAGCAATCCCGCACGGTGTTGCCCGTGTCACAGTTATCTCTGGAACGTAATTCTAAACATAATTAAAAAGCTAATTAAAAGTTTAAAAATCTGGCTTCTAGGTGCATTCGGACCCCCTTCCGTCCACCCATGTTAAAAACTTCAGATCTCTGGCTGGGCATCACACACAAACAAACACTTCCTTTTATTATTATAAGATTACCATTCATAAAACCACTACTGTTGAAGACATTTTTTTTAGAAGAAAGATTGTTGCAAAAATATGAATTGCCACTAGATAAACTTTTATGTTTAGTGACCGATGGTGCACCAACATTGTTAGGTTATAAATGTTTCATTGTAGGAAAACTGAATACCACAGTTGGTCAAATCATTCTTAGCTTTCAATGTATTATTAATCAGGAAGTTTTGTGTTGCAAAGTGTTAAAAATGAATTAGGTTTTAAAACGAGTTGTAGGAATAACCAATTTTATCTGTGCCTGTTGTTTAATCATAACAATTTGCTTCCCTAATTAGTGACGTGGAGTGTGTGTGAAGATTTGGCTTACTAAACAGAAATTTGTTGGCTATTTTGTCGCAAGGTCTTTAAAAAAAAATTATTTGAGAAATGAAATTATTATATTCTTATAAATGAAGGCACAGGATGTTTGCGACATTAAAAATACAAAATGGATTTTGTATCTGGCAATTATGGTCGATGTATTAAGATATTTAAATGAATTAAACTTCAGGATGGCCAGCGAACCTAGAAACCTTAAAAACCTGGGGGGAAAAACGAGAATTTGAAAGGCCCAGGAGAAACTGGGAATAAACTTTGAATTTGTGTTGAAAACCAGGAATTTTTACTATAATAATTTTATAATTATTCGTTTTAACTAAAAATTTATCTTATGGCAAAAAGTATTTCTCAATTGAGCCAGAGAGGCCTGGATACCTCTATGTTATAGTTAACTAAACCTCACACTAAAAGCGCTGTTCCAATCCTAAAATATCACTACAGTACTTCTTACTTTTCTTTTATCTGTGGTAGCATATTCTTTATATAAAGAGGATAGAGTATATAAGTTAGTTGAGACCGAAAAGTAGACAGAGAATTGTTTAAGTAGCGTACACAACTAGAAATTAAAGTATTAGAGGCCAAAAGAGCTAAATATTTAGCTGAAACAGCTAAAATAATAGGTGACATAAATCATCAAATTGCAAATTTGAATACATACATTTTGAAGTCTTTTTAAATTTTAATTCAATTTTTCATTTTTACTTTTATTTTTATTTGTTTACTCCAAAAAAAATTTAGAAATTTAAGAACCTTAGAAAAAGCAAAATAAAAATAAAAAATAAGTAAAATATATAGCTAGTTACAGATGTGGACCTAATTCAAGACAAAATACAAGTGAGCATCAATAGTTTAATATAGTTGTCAATGAAAACATGTCAACAGTGACTTGGTTGAATATGTCACAATAAAATATGACCAACATAAAAATTAGGATATCCTCAAGTTTAACAACTTTGGTGTTTGGTATTTCATGTTCCTCATTTCATGGATTGACCAATAAGATCTAATTATTGACTAAAAAAATACTATGTGGGCCTATTTCTCTATTATTGTTTCTTACCCTAGTTTACAAGTTTTCAAGTTTACTTTGTGTTAATAAATAAGTCCTATACCCAGCAGTGAGTAAAATTTCATCATTACTATTCACCAATTAACAGGGGAATGTGTGGGATTTGGCTAAGATAAAAACCCGGAAAAACAATGTTCTACAACCTGGAAAACCTGGAAAAAACCTTCAATTTGAAAAGGCCAGATCGCTGGCCACCCTGAAATTAAATCTTAGAGGAAAAATTGACTATTTACCTTCAATGTTGAAAAGGCAGATGAAGACTTTCAAATGGAATTAATTTAAATACAGTGTGATTCAATACTCCAATCTGCGTTGGTGGTGTAGTTAGCTAACTCGCTAGTTGTGTTGAGCTAGACTGCCGAGGATGGGGAGATCAAGGTTTGAATCTCGCTCGTGTTAACTGGGTATGGTTTTTCCTAATTGGGTTTTCCACTCTCCCTCCACGCAAATGCGGGTTCACTTCCTCTAATTCAACCTTCCCAATTCCTAATCCATTGGCGTAATTAGTACTAAAAGCGTATAATCCAAACGGGTAGTAAGACGCTGTGCTAAATAATAATAATAAAACAAATCCTAAATGGTTTTCCATTCTCCCTCCACAAAAATGCTGATTCACTTCCTCTAAATTCAACCTTACAAATTCCTAATTCATTAGCGTAATTACTATTTTAGCGCATAACCCAAACGACTATTAAAAAAGTTTCGATAAAATTTTTTGAAGCTGGTCTAAATGTTCATTCTTTCCTCTCTTCTAGGGATAGATTCCCAAAAATTGTTGAATTTTAGCAGCAAATATGGGCAATGTTTGGCAGCACATACGTTTGTGAACAGTTGTTTCCTCTTATGAAAAATAACAAAACTTCCAAGAGATCACATCATACGGACATTAATTTCTCATCAATTATGAAAGTTATTTCAGCACAAATTTAAAGCCCAACAACATTGCTACAAACAAAAAGTTTCAAAATTCTTGGAAAAAATAAGGTCATAATATCTTATATACAAAATATATTTTTTTATTAACTAAAATCAGTTTGCTTTACATGTGATGGTGGATATTAACATAAAATTAATTAGGGCTGATATTATTTCATTTTTTTTTTCAATTAGACCATTATGATCTAACGAGCTCGATACGCCTTGTTTAAGGCATCACTCACTATAGACTGGTGGACTGCCGATGGCAAAGAGATCAGGGTCTGAATCCCAGTAAAGTGTTTTTACATGGTGGCTACAGACAGGGAATTTTTGCATGATCGGGAAAACAGGGAAATGTCAGGGAACTTAACTAAAAATTAAAAAAATCGGGGAATTAAAGAATATGTCTAAACTATCCCATTAATTTTGCAACTAAACACTAAATTAAAAGTTAATGATACCTAAATAAAATAACATTTTAATTTTTTAAATAACTGATAAAACCACTGATGATTATTAGATACAAACTTTTTTTAATATGTGATCAATAATAAATAAAGCAAGTCGTTATCCACCATTAAAACTAGAAAAAAAGTAGTCTGAGAAAATTGAAAAATGTTGCCTGGAAAACCTGGAAAAGTCAGGGAATGTTGTAAAATATGTTTTGTGGCCACCCTGTTTGAGGATGGTTCTTTTTAAACAGTTTTATACTTTCCCTGCCCACAAATGTGGTTCCACTTACTCTAAATTCAACCTGTCTTATTCCTAAAACAAGTGTAGTTAATTAATGTATGTATAATTCAAACAGCTAGTGAGCCACACTGACAAAAAAGAGTGTAATGATTCTTTGATCTATTTAATATGAAAATGAATCACAGAGTTTAATAAATTAAGAATATGTATCCATAGTAATTTATGCAAAACATATTATTGGAGGTTCTTTTGTTATGTTCTTTCATAAAATGTATCTTAGAGGGCAAATTGATACCCCATATTTCTTGTTAAGTTGATAATGCCACATTTAATTTTTTATTGTGTCTAATGCTGAAAACATAAGCCTCTATTATTTAGTTGCGAGTCACAATACTGTGATAATTAAAACTGTTTAAGTGTTTAGTATATTGCAAATCTTCTGAACAAATAGTTGTGCGCTTTGAACCAATTTTGGTAATCACTTCCTCTTAAACTTTAAATCAGTTTTCACATGCACTCTTGATTGAGAAAAGATATTGGACCTATATTTATAAAATTAATTTCTAGGGGATTTTTACTACATTAAAGTAAATGTTTAAATTATGAAATTATATGCATCATTATTCATTGGATCAAATCAAATGTACTGTGGGGGTATAGGGGGAGGTACTTGCTAAATAGTTTCTCACTTTCGCCACACAAATTCCTTTATACTCTCCTTCCTCGTCCGAGTAAATATATGGATAGCTGAATGCATAGTAAAATGTGGTGCACAAACAAAAAGATGAACTGCAATATTGTGGGGCTTTTAATGCTTTGAGCTAGTATATATAATATAATATTATTCACAAGCAGAATGATATTAATTTCACACTGATGGTTTTTTTTTTTCAAACATATTTTCTTTTAAATCAAGTAAATTTTTAAATCCAGTAAAAGTTTACTAAAGTGAATGGAAAAGTGACACTGATCTGAAAGGAAAGTAGATGCTCTACTACTAATGAAAATGTGACAGGTGCAGAGTTGTCCAAGTCTATTTTATATACAATTTTAGGGAATTTTTTTGGGTCTATATAAAAATATTTGACTTAACTGAGCTGATTTTGCAACATTTATATTCACCACATACCTTGCTCATGCTTAAACACTAAATATGTGTGATAATACTTGCACATTAATTTGCATACACATTTGAATTAGTTTTGCAAAGCTTGAGTTTCATTCTGTATGACATCAAAATAAAATAGCAAATAATAATAATAAACAAAAAAATGTAATTAGGGATTTTTCTTTAACTTATATATATGCCTTCATATCCTTAAATTCAATCAAATAAATAAAGTAAAACCCTTTTCACTATTAGACTGTTTCTTTAGTTAGTGTACACTGGTATTTTACTATAAGTTTGATTAAACCCAATATATATAACTAATTTTGATACAATTTATGTTATTGTAAACGCTTATTAATATTAATTCAAATTTATCTCGGTGGATTAAACCGAAAGTTATTTAAAATGTTATGAGAGAGTAAACTTAGAAATGTACCATCAACTATTTTTGTTTGTTAGTTAAAAAGCAAGCCTATCAAGTACCCCAAGTACCATTATTTAGCCTAGATTTTAAAGTGACAACCAATTATAGTAATAACTTTAATCTAAAAAACTTGTGACAGAATGGTTTTGATGTCTTCAATGCTCTTGACCTGATGGAGAACAAAGAATTTTTAGAAGAACTAAAGTTTGGTATAGGTGATGGCAACTTGCAATATTACCTCTACAACTGGAGATGTCCTCCAGTCCCTCCACAAAAGGTAATACATTACACATTTTGAAAACTTCAATACTATATATAATAATTCATCATTATGTTGTTTTTTATAATGTTATTTTTCCTACATTCTACATATCAATTAATAAATTAAGTAATATGTTTTATTCCTTTGTGTTGAGCTCAAAAATTATATACATATACTATTTCCCTTATGAATTGTCAGTGTCAATCTGACATGGAATCTAAAATTTTATTTAAAACTAAGCATGTATTAATGTAGGTCTGACACTATCAATCGTGTGTGCTGGTGTACTGACTAAACTATGGCCTTAAAGGTTGAATTTCGAATTCTTACCAGGTTAACTGGGGGACGAATTTTCATCCATAGTGCACCATTTAGACCCCTCACCAGATGAATGCAGGTGCATTTCCTTTAGAGTTATCATTTCTTAACCTTAAATAGGTAGAACTGAAAATATCCTGAATATCATCTTATGAATGGACTTCAAAATAAATTTTAACTCTGTGTGTTAAGTGTTAGTGAAAATTACATAGATCGTATTTATCCTTTGGTTATAAGAATGTATATGGTTTGTTATGACTCAAATTTGTTTTAATACACTCTGCCACCACCATTAACACCACCATCGTCCTCTATCCTTCCACCATTCTTCCTCCTTTAATTTCTTCCATTCGTCTCCCCTCACTTTGTTCATGAACATTTTCATTACCATTACAAATAGCAAGGATGAAAGGGCACTCCATTTTTATTTGGAATCACTCTGTCCGCCCACTCTTCGTCTTATCACAACTCCTTTTATTCTCATACATGCTTTTCACTCTCATTACAACTCCTCTTTCTACTTCAACCTCCTCCATCGCTTTCCAAACTTTATTTCTATCCACGCTTTCATATGCCTTCTCCACATCCTTAAATACATTTACCAACCAAGTCTTTCCCATATTCATACCTTCCTTCCATCAGCTGTTGCATGGCAAATATTAAGTATATTGTAGACTTTTGTTTTCTAAATTCGTGCTGTTCCTCTCTCCACTATCAATAAGTGGAAAACCCCACGATAACACATTGAATTAGTCTTACACCAAAACCACCTGAATTAAATAAAAGTAAAGCTGATAAAAACAATATAAGATGCATTTAATCTTCATATTTGTAAACCAATAAAAGGCCAGAAAAGACCATCTATAAGATGACAGAAAAAAACAATTAGTAAAAATATTTATATTTTACACTTGGGCATTCTATAAATATAAAATTTCTTAAATTTTAATCAAATTTCAAACAATGTACTTGAATAATGTACACAAAATATAAATACACTTAGTCATGGCCATCTTCAGTTACAGGCCAGCGTGTTAAATATGGCAACTCCACTTGTAGTGACCATCATGAGGCCTAGCGATCTGTGTGTTCTTATGGATAATTGTGAGAATATTTACAGTTTTCTTCATTTAAAAACCGATGAGTCACTTTGAACAATAATTACAATTAATATAAGCATATTTTTACGTATGTCACTAAATAAAAATGCTCCAGAGGATGATAAACACACAAATAATAATTTTAAAATAAATTTGCTGGGTAAGGATTATGTACCATTCACAAACATGATAATTATGATAAATTACAAAATGGTACTAGCTTGAAGCCTAGAAAGGGCATGCTTTGTTGCAATAATCCAAACTGGTTCGATTTCCATGTCTGTACAGGTGTAGCTCTGCAGCAAATATCTAATAAAATTAAAAGTGTTATTTATGTAAAATGCTTTGAACACCTGCCATCCTTGGGATATAGAATTTTGAAACATTACTTTTGTGAAGTGTTTAACTTTTCTTCTTTTCTGAACAAGAATTTTCGCTACAAAGTTTTATCATTCCTATACTTGAAGTAGTTGATAAGAAATAGATATCCTAGTATTGACAAAACCAGTGAAAATAACTCACGCAATGAGTTATCCTAGAGACTGTTGTTAATAAATTGATTTAGAGCCTTACAAATGTGTTTTTAGGCCAAACAAAGAAAAAGATGCTTCTGATTTTTGTGCTGAAGAAATTTATTTTCAAGAATTTCTATTATTCAGTATTTTATGTTCATTAACCCCACTTCTCAAAACGGTTGTTAATGGACTAGTTAATCCTCTTCTGATAACATCATTGTTATAACTATCATATATATTATGCCCAGCTAACAAATCATTGCAACAACTGCATTCCAAACGAACAGGCATTTTGTGGTAAGCATAATACAAAATTGAGGATTTTGGAATCATGTCAACTGTAAGTTGAATATCACTAATCACATCCACAAAATTTTATTCTATTGTGTGTTTTGCTAAATGACCCAAAACATTGCAATAGAAGCGTTAACCATGCAAAATTTCAAATCGAGCCAATAACACGCGAATCAAAAATCCCGCAGAGTAAAATAAACAAAATTTATCAGCAATATTGCACGTGGCTGTGTTTTTCACCGACCTCAACGCAGTGTGGCCAAACTTCAGTATTCAGGCCTCTAACTAAAGATGGCTATGTCCAAGCAAATTATCTTTTCCAATAAGCTTACAATGGATATTTTACTTTTTTAAATAAATTATCCATACAAATTCCTGAACTCCTTAACAGGGTGTTATTTTCTTTAACTTTTATTTTAGAAGAGCAAAAATAATTAATGACTCAATTAACTTATAACACTTATTATTTCTTCCTACATTTGAACAATTCTAGAGACTCTGGATTTTCATTGAAATTTGTGTAAGTATTCAAATTTGCTTTAAAAGGGAATATGTCCCTATGTGAACCAAACAGCTCGCATACGCCACCGTTTTGATTTTGTTCTGATACGATTTTCTTTTCTGACACACTCTTATTATCAGCACATTCACTTTCCTCAAATAAAATTAGAATTCTTTCAATATCTCTTTTTACATGTTGGATTGTTATTATCTCGAACACCATTGATAGAGGCAATAATTATGATGCACATGTATAAATATTTATAACCCATGATCTGAATTGAGAGGTTTTCTCATTATTAAATATATTTTTGTTAAAAAATAGTTCAAAAGTTTCCTGACAAATAGGGACGGATGTCGAATAAAGTTTGACTCTTAAAAAAGTTGATGCAACGAGCAAATGACATATGAAATAGTCTGATGCATTAAATCGGTTTACTTAACCTGCCAACAGTTGTCTTGGGGCTGTGTCTAAATAGAAAATATGGGGGAATCTAGGAAATAGACAGTCTCGGTAAATGCATTGAGCCCTTATTTAAGGATATCTCACAACACCTTAAAATAATAAAGTTTAAATTAGTAATCAAAATCGAGTATGTGTTCAATACTCTAAAGTTGCACACCTTCCTTTTAAAATCACATATTCCTTCGTTGCTCTAGCTACGTTTGGATCATCAATGTTGATTTGTCTCCTTTTAAAAAAACCTTAGACTGTTTATAAAAAAAAAGTGTTCTCAAAATAACAAGTAAGTTGTTTGTCCCATTTTAAGGACGTTTTTGACTGAAGCGTGGATAAGCTATTTATTTGACTTAAGGTGATAACAATATGTTAATACAGTTCAAAGGTGATTTATAGATTGATATAAATCAAGGTTGCCAATATTGAAACCAAACTTAAAACAAAGAATTGTGAGTAATATTTAGTGTGCCTTGTCGCATTTTTATCTTGTTTGTATGCGTGAGGCGTGAGAGAATGGTGCATAAGAATATTTCAATTTTTTCAAAAACAGTTATACAATTTATTTCGGTTTGGTACACAGTTTTACATAAGAACAAGAGTGAATTAGCGCCTAGTTTAAATTTGTTAACATAAATTTTATGGCTATAGTCCAATCATGCTGATATGTGAAATTTTTGACTGGCTGGTGAGCCATCCTAAAATTTTTCAAGCCCTGGGCATGCGTAAACAGAATATACAAGAAGAGAGTCAATAAATGATGTATCTTCTAAAAGAGACAAAGTGTTTATGTAAATAGAAAAAGAAACACGGGCTCAAATACTATTTCACCCCATCTCTTTCATTAAACCTTAATTTTTTCTTTCTTACCAGAGAGGCTAAAACCCTTTTTATGTGTGATAGTAAGCGAAGTTCTTCCTTTACATGCCTTGAAATGAACAATTTTAATTAAGCCTCTGACACCATTGATGCATTAGTGGGTGTTTTTTTTATTATCATTTCTTTAGATAGAACCTAAATAAGAGAGAACCATAATGGCTAAGAGAATTGGTGCACAAAATCAAAAGTCTTGTATTCAACCACTGTGTCCATGTTAATATTTTTCACAAAATTGAATATGGTTCTAGCATCAGGACTTGTTGTGATGCTAACATTCATGTAGCATTTTAATGATACAGTTAATTATATTCATGTGTTTGATAATATTTCAAATAAATCCGCTAGTTTCATATGTTAATCTGTTCTGAATATTTTAACTTGCCTTATTATTGTTGTTTTTTGCTTTTTTGCAGATTGGCCTCGTTCTACAGTAGAATATCAATTTGTAAATATTAGAAAAATTTTCTAGGAAAGGTAATTTAAAATAATATTTAATTTAGTTTAATTATTCATTATTATCCAATAATATTCGTTAAAAGCATTTTCTATGATACTCCACACAAATATTTTCAGTTATTTATTTGTTTTGTTATAAAATTACTGTCACTTATTTTTCCATTGTGACACATAGTTCAAATTCAGCTCACTATTTATTGTATTTATTTATAGGTTTTTATATGTATGAAATAAAGTGCATTGAGTAAAAACAATTGGTAATAAATTAAATGATAGAATATTAGGAAAATGGTAGAGCACAAATAAAAGTAAAAACACTAACACATATGTACACACACATCAATATTTCCTGACAAAACATCTTGTGAATGTGGGGAATGCCAGGCCTCCACCGTGGTTCGGATTCCACGTTAAACTGTAGGTCCTCCATTTCATCTCACAATCACCCTACCATTACACATTAGCGTAAGTGCGTATAACCCGAACAGGTAGTAAGACGCGGTGCTAATAATAATCAATATTTCGATGCTATTATAGCATCTTCCTCAGGAAGTAGTAGTAGACTGAACAGGATGTTGTCTTCAGTGATGCCAACTTGACTGGTATGGATGAAAACTTCTCTGGTGGAGATTAAATTCTCTGAATGTTTCTCTATTACTCTATGGAAGGTAGGTGGTGCTGGTGTAGCCTTGGGTTGAAATTAGTGAATATTTAGGTTGGGTGGTTTTCTAGACTTTGTGATCCATTTATGTGCCAGTTCCCATCTTCTTAACTGAGACATATTACATTGTGTCTTGTTAAATGATTTTAACACCTTGACAGTGTAGCAGTCCTCAAAGTTGAGGTCATGAGTGGAGGCGTGTGCTGAAACGGTTTTTTTCTGGATTCTTGGTTTTTGTGTCATGGTGGTGTCCATTCATTCATTTACAGAGAGTTTCAGTGGTGAGGCCAACAATGTACTGCACAATATGTCAAAAATCATGATTCATGCTGTGAGCAATGCACCAGGAATAAGGAAAGAAAAAAGAGTTTGAAGTAGTCTTAAATCAAAAAAGAAACACAGCATCAGATAAAATAAGGAAATTTGAAGTAAAAAGAATATTATTTCTGAAGAAAACAACGGAAGAAGTAGAAGTATTGAACATGAAATGAAAAAATTAAGTTTTGGGATTGAATGTTAGTTTTTGTCTCGTCCCTAAAAAATAAGATTTTGTTTGAACGTTTTACTATCTTAATTTTTAATCATGTAAGTTAACTGCAATCATATTTATTCCCAAATAATTTTCTTAATATCATATTTGTTGATAGATTTCACTAAAGAATTCTGTATCTTTATTCATATGTATTTATTTAACAAATTCGTTGTTAAAAAATTTGACTTGGTGTGGAAAGGATCGGCTGTGAGTGGGTGATCAAGGCCCTTCAAACAAATTCATTTTTTGCACATCCATCACTGTTTCCAGCCTATGTTCTGGCTGTCAATTTTTAATTCAAGTCATATATTTTATACTTCCAGCTGGCTAGACCTGTCATAGCTTCATATTCATAATTTAATTTAAGACTAGGATAAGCACAACATCCAGTCCCCAGCCATTATGTTACCAATGTGAAAGGGTAAACCCATATTTCACCAATGATCAACTTTTCAACCATGCCGAGAATTTAACCCAGGCAGGACCCATAGCTCAGTAGGCAGACATGCTAATAATTGAGTGTAATTTAATGTGTCTAATCATTATATCGTTATTACCTGATCATTCGTAAATGGATTTCAAATACCCGTTTGTTTTATTAACAGTTCAAAATGAGTTAATACTACCGTCAGACAAAAAATTTGTCTTATATGCGTACAGTTGATGCCTACAATGAGATTGAAACAAAGTTAGATCGTTAATAAATAGATAAAATAATAGTAGTCCCAGAATGGACCCTTGTGGTATGCCTTAATCTGCAGGGCACCATGCAGAGGCACTATAATGAATAAGCATCCTCAGCATGCAACCATATAGATAGGACTGCATCCAACAAATCTAGCTCTTAGAGAAATAAAAATAAGAATTGAGTTTATTTAAAAGCAATTCAAAATCTACACTGTTAAAAATCTCGAGCTGTGTTATTAAAATTATTTTATAACCTCCACGAGTGTCAATATGCTCGTCACCCTTTCTTTTTCTTACTAACTTATCCATTTTAAATTATGAATCAATGAACAAACACAAAACAATAAGCTGTGGATGCACTCAAAAACCAAAAAGCCAAATAACACAACATTGGAAATACTCCTCAGAATAACCGTTTGCGCAGTTTTACTCTCATGAGAAAAATGAGCTAAGGGGTATGAGAGCTTGCCTGATATGTTCAAACCCAGGCAAGAATCCATGGCCTTGTGAAAATATTTTACTAGAAAGAATCAAAAATAAAAAAATTTCGATTTTTGGACGATTTCAACGGAAGTTAGTTATCGAAATCGAGTATGTTCGCTCAAGCCTTTGGTAGCGCAGGCGCAGTGACCTCAGACTGCTACTAGCCTGCCTGATTGTGAGGCACGCTGTAGTCGCGAGCAAGTTTAAAGCGGGATGCACACCAGAGCGATAAAATTCATAAGATATTTATAATATGCAGTAAATATCTTTTGATTCTTAGATGAGCACTAATACAGTAAGAAAGAGTGACATATTTTAACTATCAATATAGTGAGTAGTAGCAATGAGTTCTTCATTTGGAGTACCATTTACTTTATTTTTGTGCGGTAGCAGTTTTTAAAATTACTAATCAAGTTTTTTCCTGCCATCGTACGATACTGATCGCGAAAAGACACACATTGCTTATCTTTCAATACAAATATCTTAACAGAGATTCCATTCAAACTTGTGTGCAGCAATTTAAAATAAACTTTACTTTTATAGCGTAATCACAAATTGAATTTAATCAAGTGGGATATTTACAAGGGTCTGCGAGCTTGGGTTTTTTCATTCGAGTCAAACTCAAGTCGAGTATTTCTAAAAGCTCCCGAGCTCGAGTGTATTCATAATTTAAAATGAAGATTATATATTTGTTTATTTCAGATGTAAATATCACATCCTTAAATTTGAGATTTAAAAAATATACTAAACATGTGTTCTTAAAATATGAATGACACTCATTTTTATAAAGATAAATACTTTTGGAAAAAAAAGTTAAGAAATGGAGATATTGGTTTTTAAATTAAAAATAACACTTAAAAAACACAATTTAAAAATAAGAGCACTCAAATAAAAATATAGGGCCTAATAGAAAAAATAATTAAAATTGTTTCAACACTCATGTCTTTAAGGACATAAAAATTACACTAACGATTATATAAAAAAATGAATAATTGCATGATTGCTTGAAATTATATAAGAATATGTAAAAACGCTGTACACTAATATAAAGGAAGTTATATTGAACAAAGCCAACATTAAAGGATAGTTAGGTTAGGCCTTGATATAAACAAACATACTTCTCTCTTCATGTCTTCTTAAACGTTTACATTTCTTCGAAATTTCCAAAGCTACACATTATTTTGAATTTTCGGAAATATTACTATTTTATTAATGGCTCTATATGAAAAATAAATATTTCCGAAAATTCGTAACAATGTGCAACTGTATAAGTTTGAAGAAGTGGGAAGTGTAAAAGTGTGAGAATAAATAGAGAAGTGTTTTTCTATCTAGGCCTAACCTAATTATCCTTTCAGGTTGGCTTCCTTCACTATCTCTTTACATTAGTGTAGTGTGTTTCTACACTGTCTTGCTAAAAAGTTTTTAAAAAATTGGCATTTTAATAAGCTAATATTCCCCCAAAATATGCTTCAGAAAAATGCTATAGAAAAATGTAAGAATCATAAACAGAAATTTTAAGAGTTTCATATTTTGTTTATTATTCCTTAATGTAATCGTGCATGATCATGTCTTCTGTTCCATTTCCATTATTTTTAGTGCAGTTACACATGCACGTTGAGAAATTGAGAAATTTATTTCAATTCCATTTTTAATGTTTATAAAATTTGATGCTCATACCTTAAAATTAAAAATAATGTGGCTAAAATAATATTTCTAGCAAACAATATGAAATAGTAAATACTTTTAATATAAATGCGGTAAGTTTGGTATAATATGTATTGCAAAAAATAAGATTAACATTGATTTTAGACGGCTTAACCAACATAAATTTATAACTAAATAGTAACTAAACTAGTGCTAGTTTTGTAGTTAAACATATTAATTAATACGAGTTTTAAATATCTTAAGTTTGAAAACATTCAATATAATCACTCATATATTCTTAGTATTACATTTTTAATTTAACATAAATTAATTTTTTAGAAAGGACCCGGTAAAAATAGTAAAAAGAATTGTTAATTTATTTAGTAATCTATTTAGCTATTTTTCTTTCTTTGTCATAGCAATACAAGTATACAACTTCAATCAAGGATAATTCAAAATGGACGACAATATTGTATAAATTTACCAATCGAAAGTAGCCTTAAAGCTTTATTATGTTATAAATGTGAAAATTGATATTAATTTAACAATTTGTTAAGTAACTAAATAATTTATAAGTTAAAATGATGATATTATCTAAATTAAATAGCCTATGCTTACTATTGCATTTTAAAAATTGATTATTAAGTACATCAAGTGAAAGCTTGAAAATGACAAGCCTACAAAACTTTAGATCTCGAGCTTAAAGGACTATTTAATCTCAAAGCTCGAAATCTGAGTATTCGCAGAATCCTAATATTTGCCCCATATTGTATGCATCTTAGCTTAGGAATTTTATCTCACTGGTATGCATTCCGCCAAACATATTTAAGGCTCAAAAAAATAAAATAAATAGGAAATAAAAACTTGATTTGACATTTTTTGTACATCTTTATAAATACAATCAAAATTTTGTTCATAAAAAAGATCGCGATTATTTAACTCACAATTCAAACTATTTCAGTTTCAAGGAACTTCATCTCTAAATTTTGAGGTCAACTCTAATGGTGATATTTTACTTTATTTTTATCTATTTTTTGATGATGAACTTGTAAACATAATAACAACCGAAACCAATAGCTATGCGACACATTGTCTTCAGGGGAATACAATGAAATATTCAAAGTCTTTCAGTATACAATGGAGTCCTACAACAAATGATCAAATATGCGTGTTCTTCACTTTTATTACTTCACAAAGTATTGTAACAAACCTGAACCTAAATATTTTGGTCTAAAAATCTTATGATTGTCACATCATTTTTCCTGGAAACTATGTCTTACCTTAGGTTTGTTCTGTTGATAAAATGCCTTCATTTTTCCAATAATGATTCTTATGATCTCGAAAACCACCCTAACCCAAAGCTAAATAAAGTATAAACCATTTTTGAGTGCCTCAACAGCAAATTTCAGTGTGTTTACACCCCTGATAGTGATATCACTATTGATGAAAGCCTCATGTTTTACAAAGGACAACTTGTTTGGATGCAGTTTATTCCTTAAAAAGGGCTCATTTTGGCATAATAACATACGTGCTTTGTGAATCAAAGTCAGGATACATTTGGTCAACAATTATTAATACAGTAAAGGAACCTGTTTTTGATCAAAGCTCCTCTCTCTTCATAAATTGTGATGTCACTTATAAAACCTGTGCTCAATAAAGTGTATTGTTTAACAACTGGCAATTTTTATACTTCTCCACAGCTGGCAGTCTTATTTATTTCTCAAAGAACATACATTATATTAAATTGTGAGACTTTCGAGGAAAGATAAGCCTCCAGACTTGAAGAAAGACAAGTTGTAAAAGGGAGAAAGCTACTGCTATTTGATGGAAGGACAAGAAAGATTTTAACTTGCTCTCAGGTGAAACTGAATTTTGAGAAAAGTGGCAAGGTGAAGACTAAGCAAAAAGTTTTTGAATTATAACAACACAAAAGGTGGTGTCAACGACAAAGATGACCAACATTTGTCACTCATATTCCAAGGAAGTGTGACAAGAAGTATTAGAAAAAGGTTTGGTTTCACTTGTTAGAACAAGCACTTTGGAATTAATACATTTTATATTCTAAATCAGGAGGACAAAAAGTCATTTGGAATACAGGATATTGATGGTTGAAGAAATGATTAAAAAGGATTATTTGAAATTAGCACACAACTGTGATGTTGTAAATTACTACTACTGATCAAACAATATTACTGAAGTTGTTGTTAAATAAGTTAACTCTCAAACATGCATTTAATACCTACAGTAACTCAACTGAACATGTGTTGAAAGACACAGAGACCAACCTAGTTCGCCATCTTGTCAGCTCATTAGCAACCATCATCACTTCTATTTTGTGAAAAAATGTAAGAGTAATAATGTCAGCCAACAAAAGTTTATTATTACTAATATTTTTAGATACTTGTATGTTAATACACTTTTAAAAGAGAAGACAGAAAAATTATTATTGTTTGATAATAGTGGTGCTCAGAAAAACTATTGTCAAACTTATGTGAAACATTACCTCTAGCTTCTAAATTGCCATTAATGGTTAAAGTAGTATCTTTAAAGAAGTTCACCTTATGTTACTTTTCTTTCATCGAATTAAGTAAAATAATTCCTCAATAACCCTTTAAACTCTCCACCCGCCTTACTAACCTCCCTCAGAATTTAAGAATATTGCCACACCTCTATTATCAGCCATAAGTACATTCTGCAACTGTAAAATATAATACTGACTTCATAAATAAGATTTTTATAATATAACTTACTATAAATTTTATTCATATTAAAAGTAACATTTTACTCATTAATTTATAGGTTCTCACTTTCCTGCATGTTGTAATCAAAATGTCTTACGTAAAAAAATAAAGCTACTATTTTCATGTCATGCTAAATAATTTGTATTCGTTTGAAAATCAAAATAATGTTTCCTCAATCTAAATTTTAAGTGATATTAGTTTTAATTATTTTTGTTTCAGTTGGCTCATCTGAACTTTGAATCGTGGAAATGTGGGAGGAGGTATAAATTTAACGTAAATACTTGGATATGTGAGAAGAATAACAGAAATTTATTCATTATAACAATAAGAGAAGCATTGTTATAACTATACTATCTATGTATTTTTATTCAGTTTTTCTCTTATGTTAAGTAGTTATTATTGCTGATCTTGAAATGCTTTGTTTTTTTTTTTTAATTAGTGATGCTTCCTAAATACTTCACATTTGATCTATCTTTAAGTGGTATCAAAAATATAGAGTCCCAAATGTATTTTTAAGTACTATGCTTGGTACTTTGGTCAGCAAAGAATTGTACTCTGATAGAATTCTAACTTCATAATATAAATCTACATTAAGAGAGTGATCAAACATATGACGCATTATTTAGTAAAGCACATAATTTATCATTCTTTTACCAATATAATATGAAAATTTACTCTAGTCCAGTAGCTCTTGGAATTTAGAAAAATAAATGTTAGGTACAGGTAATCAAATATTGCATTTCTATGGATACATAAATCAATTTAACATTTAGATGTAAAATGTGTATTTGATAAATTTTGTAAGATTGATTTAACTTTAAAAAAAACATAAGTATGTGATATCAATTGTATGTACTTTTTTTCCAAGTAATGATAAACATGGTACTATACTATCTCTTCCCTATTTTTTTAACAGTAAAAGTATGTATTAGGGACATACTGTGTGAGTGAAACTAATGCTATTATATGTAAATGAATATAGACAGTAATTATATGTAAATGAGTATAGACAATGTCAACAATTATCTAAATGGTTCTATTTACAATGATAAAGTTTCACAGTTGATTAGATATTTTAAAATGAGGATCTTGTCAACTTAAAATACATGCTAAAGTTGAAAGGAAATATATCTTTAAGAGAAACCTCTTCTATTTTTGGGGTATTTTATTATATTTGGAAGAAGGTACAGGAAAGATTAATACAACCATATAAAAGGGTACAAACACAAGATATGGTATTTACAATGAAAAGAAGGAAATAGTTCACACTTTGCATTGCTGTAACTGGACCAAGAGGTAATGGCTGCCTCTTGAATAAAATCGATTATTAACATCCAATCCCCCCCGATTTAAATTTTATTCTATTGGAACTCATCAGGAGGGAGGGGATTTATTATATATTTGCATCCAACGTCCATTTCCTATGTTTGTCCAATATGTTATCCGTTCCTTTTACATGTTCTTATATCATCATCATCAACTGTTTTCCAGACTGTGGCTGGCTCAGTTTAGTAAAATGCCTCCATCTTCCTCTATCCTTCCACCACTCTTCCTCCTCTAATTTCTTCCATTCTTCTCCTCTTAAATGGACACGTTCTGTTATCTGCTCCTTCCATCTCTTTCTTGGCCTCCCCTGCGGTCTTTTTCCCACATATGTAATTTCCAACATTTTCTTAGGCATCCTCTCTTTTTCCATCCTCATTACATGCCCATACCATTTCATTCTTGCTTCCTCTACTATCTAATGTACCCCAACTCCTCCCCGGATAACTTCATTCCTAATATTGTTTCTCCTAGTGACAGCTAACATGCTCCTCACAAATTTCATTCCCATGGCCTCCACTTTCCTAGTCTCTCTTACATTCATTGTCTATGTTTCTGCTGCATATGGGACAATAGATACAAAGTACAATACTCCCTTACACTTCTGATCTAAATGTCTTACTTAACCATTTTCCTTTTCTCACTTTTGCGATTTTTGCATTCCTTTTTAGGGAGATGGATTATGCGTTTAAAACTTCCTCCTGATGAGTTCCGATAAAATAAAACCTAGGTCGTGGGACTTGGTGGTCACGATCATTTTACTTAAAGAGGCAGTCATTCATTACCTCTTTGTCTGGAGGCAGCACTATAAAGTGTGAACTGTGATCTTTTCATTGTGAAATACATATTGTGCTTGTCCCCTGTTCTATCCACCTTTTCTGTACTTTCTTCCAAATATAACAAACTACCTCAAAAAGTGAAAAGCGTTTATCCTAACTCCATTGACACAGTTAAAAAAAATTTATTCAAAATTTGTTAAATATATAAATTATTATATGCACATTTAGGTAATTGGTCTGTAAAGCCTTTTTATTTCTTTAACTTGTGAAATATTTAAGGTGAATGAAAACCTTAAAACACTTGTGTTCAAGAAAAAATTATAAATAAAATGAAAGACATGGCATACACAATGAAAATATGTATTATTTTTCTCCTTACAATAGTGTGTCATCTCTGGTTATAACAGGTGTTAAAACAGCCATTTTGCACTTTAAGACGTGCAGCAATGAATTGTATGTATTATGTTATCTTCTACACATCACCACATTTTGGCATCAACGGTTTCACAGGCAGTGTGCACTTTCGCTCCGAGATTCTTAATATCTGTGGGAGGATTTGTATGTGCATGTTCTTTCAAGTATCCCAATGGAAATAAATATAATAGAATAAAGTCAGGCGACTTAGGAAGCCAAACAATCTCTACCCCGTCCCCCAGGCCCAATTCATCTCCCTAAAAAAGTTTTGTTGAACCACTCTCGGGCCCCAAGAAAATTACAATATAAAACATTCATCTGGTGTGATAGCAGATAAAGTCTTGGAAGGACATTCCCCTTGATTTCACCACCCATATTGATGGCAAAACACACTTGGTATTCACTTGTACGGGTAGGTTGTTGTTTGGCCCCTTTGTCTACAAGGGACTATTGTGGCCATTGAAGTCTCCCACATATGTAAACAATGCTTTGTCACACCACAGAGTTTCATAGAAACCTGCATTGAGAGAGTGGTTGATGTCTCCATTTGAAGGAGGTCTTGTCTTGTCTCCCAAATATACTACTTTTAATTGTCTAGTTACATTATCTTCCAAATGATAGATATGATAACACCTAGCATATTCCTGCATTGACCATCACACTCGTCGAATATTAGAAACGTGTCAAAATATTTCTAATGGGAGTAGGCCTACTCCAGAATTCTATGGTGATTTATAGTACATTACATTGAACATTGATGTATCCCTGCTACATTGCAAGTAACAACATTGTTTATGTTGCATGTATTGCCCCACTTGATGGTGTCGCCTATCCCAAACTAACCATCAGGCGACATTAGCTTTGATTTAATTAATTATGCTTTGAAGCAGCACTGTGTGAATTTGTATATACCTTTTATATTACTCTATTATGCTCTTAGATATCAATACATATAAAAACTTATTTCAATTAAATGGCATGATAATAGGTAATATTATCAAGACATCTATGCAAAACTCCCTCTTGAAGTTTTATTTAGATTTGATTACCTTTATTCCAGTGATTTATTCAAGCTAGGCAGGGTTTTTTAATACTATAATCATGAATTGCTCTCCCCAATCAATATACTTGTACTTGTCCATTTGAGGTAGTTGGATTGTTTAATAGAATCTGAATGGGAAGAACATTTCTTACATCGACACTGCTTTATTATGTATGACCTATAATGCTGCCTATAACTAAACTCTACATGTACTCTCAGCTTGATAGATTGTTTGCAAATGTATTTATATAGTGAAAAGTAAACAAATACATTATGTCCCAATGATACAAAAGGAAGCTTTATTTTTCATCTACTTAACTTCAGGCTAACACTGTGGATATATTTATCTAAAACTTGCTTTAGCCTGACTATAAGTTTATCTTCCAGATAGCCACTGTCCACAGGCTATGATAGCTATCCAAAGACCTATACAGACATTAGGTATCAGGGATCACTTGACAACAATAGATATGTATTTGGAGACATTGAGATTGTTAGATATGTACAAATTATTTATTATGTATTTAAATATATTAATGTATAATCATGGGGCCAACAAGCCCAAGACACATATTTTAAATTTCTGTTTTTTAATGACAAACTATTATTTCAATTGAAATCCTGAGATTCTTGACTTTTAACACTTTTTATTAAAAAATATTTAATTTTATAAGAAACAAACCAGTTCAAGTTTTCTCATAATTTAAAAATTTAATATCCTTATTAACTAAAAACTTGAGTAGTAATCTTGACTTAAAATAAGCTTGATTTTTCTATAAATCATATAAAATTGTTGCTTAAATTAAAAGAGTTAAATAAATTCAAATTAATTTTTTTTATATTTAATTTTCTCATAACGCTTGTAAATTGTAACTAACATAATCTCATACTACTGTTTTCAAAAATAAAAATTAGCATTGTTCACTAAAATGTTTGATAGTAATCAAATGTCTCTTATTAATCGAATTTAAAAATTTCATAGGCGTTTGTTTTATAGTATTTTTTTTTATCAATGCTTAATCAGTTCATCTAAAAGATTAATATCACAATTTTACTGTTTAATTTATTTTTAAAACCCCTATTAGTTTTGATCACTCAGAAAATAGCAACTACTATTATTAGGTTTGACTTCTGTTATTGAGCTACAGTAAAACCCCATAAGACCGAACCCTAGTAGTCTGAAATTCTGGATAATCAGAGTACACTTTTCGGAAGCGGGGGGAAAATAACATGAGTACTAGTGTCTTTGCATTTTTGCAGCATCTTATAATGTTCTAAATAATAATCAAAAACACAAACTTTAATACATAATATTATTAAATAAACATTTGAATAATATTGTAATTTTGAAAATTTTATTTAAAGAAAAGAAAATTATGATAATGTTAATCTGTTACAAAAACATAGCCTATTATTAGAAAAAAAAGTTTGGTACGTCTTAATTGATATAATATACAAAACTACATTACATAAAACTTTGTATTCTAATCTACAAAATTCTAAAATACAAGTTTCAATTAGGACGTATTTTGAACAAAAAAAAAATTACGAACAAGATTATTTCAAAAAGTTTCTTACATTCTTGTTGAAAATTGACTTCTTTCTTGAGTTTCTTCCTTCATTTAGTATTATTATGTATAATAGCGACAGCACGTGAATAACAACAGCAAACTAAAGCAACTTGACAGAACTTTCAAACCTGTGATGGAACTTGCATGAACTATGCTATGTAAACATATGTTGGCAATGAGCTAAAAGTATGACAACACATCTGGCGCATTTGCATATTCACAACATTCCTGCATGGCGACAGTTAAAACTCCCATGTCTCAGAAAATAAACATTTTTTTAAATGTTTGATGGCATCATTATATGCAGCAGGAGGTAATTGAGGAATACTTGGAGGGGATCTGACCTAATTAACTTTAATTTTCAAAAGAATTACAGAATAATTACAGTTGCTGCGAAAATGTAACAGCCTCAATCCCAGAAGGTCAACAAGTTCAAAGTTAAAAGAGAATTGTTATAAACAGTTATATCTGATAATAAATGTTTGGTGTTTACATGTTTTAGTCAACACAATATGTTTTCTTGTAACTAAAGATAATTACAATACATAATAAGTTATACAACAGTTAAATCAATGAGAATTTGATGAAACTGTAGTTTAAAAGTCATAAAAACACTTTATCCCTGTATTCTCTCGCTTAATCCGAATAAGCTTTGGTCCCAATAAGTTTGGATTAACAAGGTTCTAGTGTACATATTAACTAGGGCTCTGCGATTACTTGGATTTTGAGCTTTGAGCTGAGCTCATCATTAAAGCTCAGGATTGAGGTTGAAAGTTTTATAGGTTCGTTCATTTAAAGTTTCCTCTTGATGTAGGCCCCTATATACAAATCAATCTTTAAAATGTAATGGTAAGTATAGGCGTTTTAATCTAGAGCATATTAGCAGTTTCACTTATAAATCATTTGGTAACTTAACAAATTGTCAAAATCATTAGCAAATGTAACATTAATAAAGTAATAGAGCTCTAAAACTACTATTGGTGGGTAGACTAATTCAATATTTTAATCGATTTTGAATTATTCTCACTTGAAGTTGCATTGTTTAAATGGTCCCTTTCTTAAATTATAATTTCAATTTAATTAAAGATTTTAACAATGAGAATACATATTGATTGTTTTCAAACTTAAGATATTTAAAACTTGTATTAATACGTCCAACTACAAAACTAGTATTGGTTAGTGTTTATTTAGAAATCTTGGTTAACCTATTTAAAATAAGTATTGATCAAAGTTGGAATAATATTTTACCAAACTAAATGTATTTAAATAAAAAAAGCATTTACGATTTCATATTTTCTACTAGACAAACTATTTTAACCATCTTATTTTTCATTTTAAAGTATGAACATCAACTTTTATAAGAATTATAAATTGAATTGAAATAAGATAGTTTCTAGTGAAAACCCATATAAGGTGCATGCGCAAATGTGCACATTGGATTGGTATGGGAACTGAAGAAGTGTTAATGTGTTATTAATACATGAAATGACTAAGGACTGCTAAATGAAATATGAAAAATTTATAATTGCTTGTGATTCTAACATGTTCTTGTAGGGTAGTTAAAGCTACAAAAGGCTTATTTTGGGGAGATATTCATACTCACTAAAACATCGTTTTTTATTAACTTTTTTGTAATTTTTAGTGTAATTGTAGTATTTTTAAGAACATGAGTGTTGAAACCGATTTAGTTTACCTATAATATTTTTATTCAGTGTTGTAGTTATTTTTAAGTCTTTTTTTTGTGTTTATAATTTAAAAACCAACATTTCAAATTTTTTTACTTTTTTCAAAAGTATTTACTATTTATAAAAAAAAAGGTGTTTCATTCTTATTTTAAGAACATGTGCTAGTTTCATGTATTTCTAAAATCTCACATTTTAAAACTATGAATATACTCAAACTCGAACCGAATGAAAAAACATAATATAAGCTTCAAAATTCCTGCAATGGGACCAGTTCCTATTAAAAATATTATCGGTAAAATAGGTGATTTGATCAAATTATTAAGTTGGAATTAAAAATCTGTAACTAGGACAAATGCAACTTAAAACTTAAAAATCTTGCAATGGGAATGTTTCATATTAAAATCAACTTCTTTTAGTCCTATAAATTATTCAGGGAAATTAAGTCGTCCTGCAATGTATGATGGCATGAAATTATTTAAAAATAAAGTATATAATGTCATATGATAAATTGTATGAAGAAAATGTGGATATATATGTAGGCCGAATGTAAGGTAAAAAATTATTGTTTTTTATACAAATACATGTGACAGCTTCATAACTGGTACATAGCTCTGAAAAGGAAATAATTTGACTAAAAAATATATACCACCACAAAATAATAGTTTGTTAAATATCGCTTATTTTCTAAATTAAATATATATCAATGAATGTTTGTGTAATTTTGAGTGACATGCCATTCATATCTACCCATTTTTTTAAAATCAATATAAGCAGAGGCTAAACTTCTTTGACAAGAACTACAAAATAATACAAATTAGCTTTCATATTTAAGTGTCATATATAAAATATCTTGATAAATTTAAGTGTTTCTGCTCATAATGTGTTATTCTTTATTGGGTTAGTTGAGTCTACCAATTATTAATTTGGGTATTACAGCTCATTAAAATATCATTGCAAACAACATTCACAGGACTTATAAATTCACCGTTAATTAATTTTTTTATTTTAATTTTAAATGCAGATCAATTATACATACTTCACTTATATGGGAAATAAGTATTCTGTAAACACAATATAATTTATTTCAAGTCGATTTAATTAAAATATGTCCAGGCTAAATAATTATCTTCTAAGCAATTAAATATGCAAGTATGCAAGTCAAAGAATAATAGAAATCATATGTCTAAATATCTTAAGTCAATTGCATTCAACATGGATTTTGGAAAATCCCAAGTATTAATTATTATTTTGGCAAGCTGATAACCTAATAACCTAGAATCTGACAACTATATAAATGGCTAAGTATTCATTACATTCATTTAATTTTGGTACTTTTTAGAAAAAAAGTTCAAATAAATTTAAAGCTGAAGTTGAAAATAACTTTAGATATGTTTAGGTTTTTGTAAGAAAATCCGTATTTTTTTTTTTGTAGGACATTGTTTCATGCTAAGAAAAGAATTTAGTTTTAATTTATGTTCTTAAATTTGGAAACTTTTTAAGAAAACTCAAATTTTCATAGTTAACATTTATTTACAAAATCATTTTCTAGGGAAAGTTTTTAGATAATCATCTAAATCAGGCATGTCATACTTACGGAAGCCAAATGAGGCCTGACTCATGATTCGATGTATCCCACGGACCTTTTGATGAATCATTCAACATACAATATGATCCAATCCATCTTAATAAATTACCTTTTAGATATATACTATTTGAGATTATTTCATTCTAAAATTGGTCATTATTTGTGGAAATCTAACAAGTGAGGGTGGTCCACCAAATCACCAGAAATCAATTTCAAAAATATTATAGATTTGTAATCAAATTATTTGCAATGTGAAAATGAACAAACACATGAAAGATCATGGCTTACAGGCATGCATTCATAATCAAATATGAAAGTGACAGCAACACAAGATTTTTGCAAGCCTAAAATCTATGGAAATAGAGGTCTTAATATTTAATTAGTTTTTTTAAATCAATCTTTTAATCAAATATATTAATATGGTGACCACATTGAATTTTTTGAAACACGCCCCTCTAGGATTTTAAATTTTCAATGTGCCCCTTATTATCAAATGAGTCTGAAATGCCTAATTTAAATGATTGTTTTATTATGAAAGCCTTTCTATTTCATTTGAAAGACACTAATTTTATTATATATACATATGTAGGAATATAGAACGTATAAGTGAACATAACATAAGAAAAAATTATTTAAGTATGTTACAGCTCTTCAGCACTTTTAATAAGTGATATGGTAGAACTAACCTCCATTAAAATTCTTACAACACTTGTGTGCGAAAGACTAGTTTTAGAGATTGTTTTGGTTCTTAGGTTTTCTCATCATATTGATTATTTATGTATATTTAAAAAGTATGCTTTTTTATATAAAGAAACTAGAGATTGGCCACTCGAATCTTCGAATCCACTGAATCCTGACAAGTATTCGAGATTCGAGGATTCGGTGTTTTACCGGCTTTGATGATCGAATCTTTCACCTCATAAACAAAGCATAATATGTTGAATTCAAAAATTACTTAGTTAGGCTTACTTTAAAAGCACAACTTAATCTGTAATATTTATTTTGTCGGACAAAAGAGATAAACATTAATAAAATCTTCTTAAAAAAAATGTATTAGGTGTGTAAAATCTTACGTGCCTTGTACCCTATCCTCCCACCTCTATGGGAAACTTGGACTCAACCGTTTCGGCACATGCTCACTTATAAACTTTCACCTCACGAACAATCTTGTAAATATTTTAATAAACACATTAAAACTCTTCAAAAACTGAAAATCAAAACTATAATTACAAATAAACTCGAAATAAATTAAACAAATCATGTCTTTTTTTTTAACAGAAATAATAACTCAAAACGGATGATACAAAGTCAGCCACCATTACACACGATACAAAGTAGGCCGCCATGATGTATATGTTTACTCGCCCGAGTGATTATTAAAATTAAGATACTGTTAATTCTTACTACCCAACTGGTTTTAATTATCTACAACTATGTAAAGAGCCCCAATTTATTGCATACAATCCTTAAGATAGACATTTTGTTGGGTTTCATGAAAAATAAATACTGTCAACAGTCAGACAGCGATAAAACTGTTTATTTATCCCTATTGACCTATGTATCGTATATCGATTGTTTGTTTAAAATCGATTCAGGTAATCTGATCACTTAGTAAGCGCTCTCGAGTTTTAAGAATCAACGACTTGCTTATCCATTATTTATTTTTAAATTGATTTTAACTTAGTTTTTATTATTTTTTAAAAATATGTTATTGAAGTAATTGTAGAAATATTCAAACATAGTCTTGCCTTATAAAATGGGAATAAACATATTGTAGTCGAAAATATGTTCGTATTTTAAATAGAATGTATTCTCAAAAATATATATATCGCAGAACCGAATATATTTGTTTTCTACACAAAAATTGATAATGGATATAAAAGAAAATAATAATAAAACATACTTAAGCATTATTGAGTTCACTATTTCCAATGTATGTTTAATTGTTAAGCATGTTGTTTTAGTCTTTATTAAAAATAACCGTTTGTATTTTTATTTTTGCTAAATTAATACAATAAAATATCCTTTAATGATGATTAAAGTTGATCAAAGGATATATATAGGCCTAATCTGTTTATTTCACATGTTTTTTAGAAACTTAACTCATTCTAACAACACTTTTAAAAATAACTAAAAGACACTCAAATTTTGATTGATTTGATTTTTAAACAATAATATGAGTCAAGATTGTTTAATTTGGCTTGACTTTAACCTGTATTTTAATTGAAATTGATTTGATTAAAATTGAAAGCATGATTGAAATAAACCTTAATTCACAGTTTAGGCCTATATTGTGTAATGTGGGTCTATTTTTAAATCATTAAAATTTATAACGATTTGCTAGGATTCGGATTAGAGATTCGAGATTCGAAAATAAAATGTAGATTCGGATTCGAGAAATAGTGGATTCGACCCATCTCTAAAAGAAACCAGCCATTAAATTATAAGTACAGTTTTTTTATTACTGTGTTAAATCTTTTGATAAATTTTGTTCAACTAATCTCAATTTTTAATTTGAATTATTTTTATAACAAAATAATACAACAGGTATTTTGTCCGTTCAGTTTGTCGCTACTCACATTTTTATCTTCTAGAATACAGTTTATATATCTACACTGTGGTGCACGTTACAATTTATATGGCTTCCCTCCATCAACTATTGGAAATAATTTTTGACATTTTAATTTTGCCTACAAAGCATGACAAAAAATTATTTTGTATAAGTATGAACTGTTGTTTTTCTCTTTGTATTATGTTTGCAAGCAATGTTTATAGGGAATAGGAAAAATGTGTGTTGTAATAATAAGAAACAAGAGGTAACCTGTTAAAATGTATTGTTTTTATCATTAATTTAAAATCAACTTTATATTATTATAAAAATTAACATTTCTGTCACCTATATGAAACTGTTTGCATGTCACGGTGCTTTATTGTTATAATTTATAATATTTTACAATGTCACAAAGCATACCTTATATCTCTTAAAGATGTTAGGAGTACTAAGTGAATCCAGGCCTTCTATTGAAACTGTTGATAAAATATATATTTTAACTCAAATTAAAACACAGTTCTTTACACATAGCATATGCCTTATTATCAACATTTTATTTGCAACCCTTTGGGTGGCTCACAGGATCCTGTGAGTTTTTTTATTATTATTATTATTTATCACATGCTGATTTTATGATTTTATTGCAGTTTTAATCACAAGTAATTATAGGTTCTCTCCAACCCTACCAAACAAATTACTATCTAACAAGGTTTTACTTATGACAGTGATCTTTACTCTTGGTAATACATGGTGGCTGCAAACAGGGGAAAACTGGAAAAGTCAGGGAATTTAAATACTTGACTGATCCTGCAGTTAAACATTAAAAATAAAATTGTTAGATTTTGTATCTAACAAGATGTGTTGCATAGATTTTTCTTTTAGCAGCGCATCCTACCACCCATTAGGGTTATACGATCCTAGAGATGCTATTCTAAAATGAGATGGTGAACTGGTGGTGCAGGGTTTGTTTCATAACACAGTTATGCAATGACACAAATAATACTAGAAAAACAGCACAAACCTAAGTGTATAACCCAACGGGTAGTTAAGCGTGGTGCTAAAAAATAAAAGCAAGAACTTTTAAGAAGGTTGATGTTTGTTAGCTTAGGATTTTTTGAAAATATAGTCATCATTGTAATGAAAAATTTCCCCTCCACCAAGAAAAACCGTTAGAAGATCAGGCATGGATTTTTTTTTGGTGCCGTTTGTAAAACCTGGAAAAGTTAGGGAATTTTATAATAAAAGGTTTTGTACCCACCCTCTAATAAAATACTTTCCAAATTTGGATTAAATAAAAATCAAATATGGTGAAATAATCAAATATAATATATTTATCTTAATAATAAGTCTACTTATATTTTCAAAATCAAGTTAAATTTCATGTTTTATTGAAATGTATCTACCTATAAAACATACTTTATGTAAATTGCTTACTCAACTCTATTTTTAAATCACTCTAATACTAAACACTAAAAAAACTCCATAGTCAATAACTCCCAAAGATATTTATTTTTCATGAGCTACAAAATCTATTTATGAGCCCATCTTGATCATTCTAAATGTGGATTTAGAGCACATATTCATCACTTAATATGTCACAGGAAGTTGACTTTTTTAATCATGTTATTAAAAAATTGGCATTTTTGTTTTATCAAAACGTGTTATAGATTTGTGTAGAGTTTATTAAATAATAATTATCTCTAGTTGTTATTAATGTTCAGATTCAGACATATAATTTTTTTTAGACCTTAAAAGTAATGTTGTTTTCTTACCCCTTTAATTCCAATCTATTAAATATATACTTTAACTTTAGATAATTTAAATTCTAAAATATCACAATGTTATGTGATTAACAACTTTATCACTATTACACATTCCATTTAGGCATTGATCTTAGTTAAAATAAAATTTAAGCCAATTTAGTGATGTTTGTTCACATGCCTCTTCAAATTCAATATTGAATTTGAATATATATATAATACACACACACACACACACACACATAGTAGGCGAATTCATGTGTGTATATTTATGGTATTAGGGTTGACAAATGCAACTATTTGATTATCCAAAAGATTAAATATTGTTTGATTTAACCCTACCAAATAAAATAAAAATAGCTACATCTTTTACATTTTATGTTTTATTCGTCAGCTTTATTTTTGTTTTGTGTGAATATGTTTTAACTGTAAAAGTGGGTAAGCATGTTAGGTATATTTTCATAGATTACAAAAGGCACTCTACACCAAAAATATCCACCTAAACTAGACACAAGCTCATCATTATATATGACACAAAACTGAACTTAAAATATGATAATGTGTTAAAAAGTAATATTTATATATTAGCTTATATTTTCATTTATTAATGGCATTTATAAGCAAATATATTGTTTAGTTTTCTTTACAAAATTGTATAGTTATTCAAAAGAATGCTTATTGAAAGATTTAACATCTTCAAAACATCAATGTTCTTAACCATATTTTCACTTTAATATTTTATATTATATCTCAAAGCTTAATTCAGTCAAGGTGAGTTAATTAACCTATTAATCAAAATAATTTGTTGATGGTTAGAAACTTAAATCTCACTAATGAATAATTAAGGATACATTTTAAAATTGGTCCTTAATTTAATATGTTTAATATTTTATCTTACTCCTAATAAATTTGATAAGGGATATATATATATATATATACCTAATCAGGGTTGCCACGCACCTGGAAAACAGGGAAAACCGGGAAAAGACAGGGAATTTGTTTGCGTCTGGAAAAAACCGGGAAAACACAGGGAATTTCACCAAAAAGCTAGAATTTACTGGAATTTGTTAGAGAAATTGGGCAATACAGTGCTTGCAAGCTTAAAATAGTAGGAATAATATAGACTAAAATTTGTAACTGGAGAACTGAGCAGTCTGATTGGAACATGTCTCATTTATGATGACTATGCTTACCAGCACCTCATCAGCTTGAGATAAGTCCTGAGTGCAACTGAGACGACTCGTTTTCGTATTCGTTCGGCAAATGCCGCGCCTTTTCGGCTTCCTCCACTCACCCCCGCCAATAACACAAACGTCTCGTTTCCTCCACCCCCATCCCCCAACTTCATCAAGCCCATGCTGCTGGCACGTGTTTCTCCTGCCAGTCGAATGAATTCATTCTTTGGAATTTGGTGTGTTAAACTTATTTGTCTTGTTTAAAAAAATTACTCCTTTTGAAAGAGGTAATCCCAGATTATTGTTTTGTAGCGTGATGTTTTAAGACTGTACCCTACCTATTTTACAATTTTGCTATTTATAATTTTTTAGAAATTGCCAAGGTGTCAATATTGTCTGTTTTTATCTTTATGGGTGTTAACATTTTTATTACAGTCATCTCCCGATTTAGCAAAGGTGGATTTAGCTGGTTGCTGCTGTGGCCAGGCTAAAAAAAATGGAGTATACTGTAAAGTGAAAAGTTTATGAAAATATTGTCTCCAGCCTGCTAGTCTATTGTAAAAATGTCTGATTGTGTTTGTGTCTGCGCATAGCTACCCTACCTCACCTACCCCCTGTGAAATGAACTACATATATTACATACTCACACATAATCAGTCATATATAAATAGTACCTTCAACTTTAAGATTTTTTTTTGTGTGAATTCCTAAGCATTCTTGAATAAAAGAAACTATAAATGTTTTCATATTTGTGAATTTGATAAAATAATCTTGTCTTCTTACTTAACTATTAGTTCTTAAAAACATAATGGTTCCTGTATATAAGTGAGATAACTAACTATATTATATCACTCGCCTCGTTGGCGTAGTTGGCTAACGCGCTAGTCGTGTTGAAGCTCGACTGCTGAGGACAGGGAGATCGAGGTTCGAATCTCGGTCGGGTGAACTGGGGGTGGTTTTTCCTAAATTGTTTTCCACTCTCCCTCCACGCAAATGCGGATTCACTTCATCTAATTCAACCTTCCCAATTCCTAATCCACTAGCGTAATAAGTACTTAAAGCGTATAACCCGAACGGGTAGTAAGACGCGGTGCTAAATAATGAAAAATGAACTATATTATATCCTGTTTATTCTATGTTTAATGTTTGTGTATCTTGACAGATGCTGAAGTTTGTATTCTTTTAGCTAATGTTATAAAACTGTTATCTTGATAAAGTTTACTCCTTAGTACATATGCAATAATTAAGATTGGTTAACATGTTTTCTAAACAAAGTAATACATTCTTATAAAAAAAATAGATGCCACATTTAAACTCAATTGTATTTTTGGTATTTCCTTTTTTTTCATTCCATTTAGGGTAGACAGAAAATATAAAAGAAAATTTTTCATTAATTTATCATCCTTTTTCCAAATAATTCTTAAACATGTGTTTCTCTTGCACAATAAAACATGCTTCCAATGACAATTACCACTCTTCATTTTTAAATTTTCTTTAAAACAAAATTAAATACCTCCATAATTATATTTATAATATCTATTAGGTGTCTGGAAAAATGAAAATTTCCTCTGGAAAACCTGGAAAACACAGGGAATTTGGTAATAAGAAAATAGTGGCAACCCTGCTAATGACAGAGAGATCGGAGTTTAAACCCCGTTCAGGTATACAGAGGGTGGCTTTTCCAAAATAGTTTTCCACTCTCCCTCCACACAAATTTGGGCACACTGCCTCTAAATTCACCTATTCTCTTCCCTAACTCATTAGCATAATTAGTGAATATATGTATAACCTAGACAGGTAATAAGATGGGGTGCTTAAAAAATATAAGGGATATAATCTTGTATTTATTTTTAGGGGTAGTACTAGGAACCCATTTTTAAAAATTATCTTTTTGGATTTGCTAGGGCAAAAAAACTCCGTTAATTTATTTTGATTTTACAAAATTATTTTGACCAAAACGTCTAGGTAAAGTTCCTTATAAAGTGTGTTTTTAGCACAATGTGTTACTATTTATTCGGTTTATATGCTTACATACTAATTACACTAATGATATTAGGGTTTAGGAAGGTTATATTTAGCGGAAATGTGCCCTCATTTGCATGGAAGGAGAGTGGGAAACCAATTTGCAAAACGCATTCTCAGTACACTCGACTGAGATTCGAACCTTGATCACATCATAGTCAATCTAGTCTAATACGAGAGTAGTGCCTTAGACCATGCAGGTGCTTTAAAGTTAGTTTGGGGTCTACCTCCTTGTTAGCAAGCATTTTATGTCCACCTTAAAATTAAAACATCCAACCATTTTGTTTTAAAAAAAAATTCCCATTATTAGGATGATTTTTTATTTGTATGTGTGTGTGTATCACACATTTCCAGCCATTCCAATTTCAATGTACCTGACAATCATATGTCCAATATTGACTGAAGTGACTTAATAAAAGTCCCATTACACCAGCACATGCTGTAAAATTTTCTAAGCATTTACAGAAAACTCCTTGCTCTTTGATGCATATTTTTATTGGCATTGTAAAATATAATTAGAAAATTTGAAATTGGAAATATATTTTATTTTTCAAAATTAACTCGTACACCCTATTAAATTTATTTTAAATGCCTTGTTGTGGAAAATAGATTATGAAGAATGTTTTGATTACAACTTGGAAGATTTGTAAGAGTAACATTTGTTCTATTTTCATTAACTTTAATTTAAGACTTTTAGTTAAGTTTCAAAAAAAACTGAAACATGCTATGTCTAATTTCCTAAACAACCCTAATTTACTAGTGACTATTTATATGTACATTTTGTTTACCCCAAAGGTGAGAAGGCTTTAATTGCTTGGCTCCATTATGATGTAGCTTACTATTTATTGCAAGAGTAGCAGCTTAGACCATGCGGCAACCAAAGATTGTTAAAAGAGATTAGACTGTTCTTTGTAAGAAAGTACCAATATTCTTCAGGCCTGACTAGGGAATTTAATTTTGTACCGTATATAAATTCCCAAGTTGTTAAAAAATTATGGGCTTCTCTGGAATGCCTTATCCTGTAACTCTACTTTGTGTTTATAACTATTATATTGTGTCCACCAATAAACATAGTACTTGGAACTAGACAATCCTTTTATTTGTACGGTAAAAAAGTGAAAATCAGGATTGACAACCCTAAAAATATAAACATATTTATACCACATAATAGAATAGATTATCAAATTAAAAGTCCAGTACCCTGGCATGATAGGTTTTTACTAGGGCTGTCAAACTCAATATCCTCGATTCTTACTGGTATCAAAAGAATCCAGAATTGATCTTAATAATATGATCTTCGCTACTTCAATTCTTAGCTCTCAATAAAACCAGCAACTAAACAAAACAGCAACATTCAGAATGGATAATAATTGATTATCTCTCGTATTAGTTTAGTTGTTGTTTCACTTAAATGTAGGCAAATTGTAAATAGACTGTATTGGCCTGAATATAGTACGACCCCAAATATAATACGACCCTAATATTTTGAAGTATTCGACATGAAAAATAAATAGTCTTGAATATAAGACCTGACATTATGACAGTAACAACTTTGACAAACTTTTTTTTTTAAAGTAAAAACTAAGTGACACTTTCAAAACACAATAATTTATTCTAAACAAACAATCAATATATTATAATATGTAGACTAAGGATGACAATTTTCCATAATATTTTGTATATCTATCATTAATTGATATATCACAATTTGTATATCGAAAGCTAAGATATTTTGATCATATTAAGATGGCTGCTCTCCTGTAATTATATTATTTGCCACTTTTCAATTTTTATTGTTTTACTTAGCTCTTTTAATAAGGCAAGTTTAATAAAAGTAGAACAAAAACCGACTTAGTAAATAAAAATAAAGCAAAAAAAGTAATATTTATTTTAATTAAATTTATTTAGAGCGTAGTCTGATATATCATTGCCAAAACTTCATTTCTAATTTCTGGCGAGCTAACGTGTGTAGGATCAGTTATGGCGGACCACTTAAATTTTTTGTAACATGTGAAATGTGTTCGTCTTTCCATTTAAAATCCGATAGGTATTGTATTAATCTCAAGTTTATTTGAATTTTTTTGTTTTTACTTTTAGTTTTGAAGACTATTTTGTTTATTTATTAAATATCTATAAGATGGTGAGATCAATGTTTCAAACGACCATGTGTTGTAATGGTCGAGTCCAAGTTTTGCATTGAGGGGGATTAGGGTATTAGGCACTTAGCTTTTCTATACAATAACTTATTATTGAATATCTAAAAAAATATGTTTTTGGCTGTTTTTACAAAGCTAATCTCTTATTTGACAAATAATAGTTACAGAAAACGTTTTTATTTTAAAGTATGCCTACTCAAGTATTTTAAGTTGCTACCAGAACAGTACTTAAGTTTTCTTTCCAATGTCATTGATTCAAAACAGTACACTTTCATCCAGCGATCCTATTTGGTGATTTGAATAGACTTGTGTTCTCAACAACTGTTTATTATATGTTTTTATTTATTATTTATTTACAAATGTTTGATTCAATGAGGCTTTATCTGTAGGTAATAGTACATGTTTACATAATTCCTAATTATTTTAATATTTTGATTATAGGACTTAATACTTGGTAAGATTAATATTTTTCTTTGTTAATTTTATTTTTGTTACTATAAACTTTTTTTTTTGTATGTTATGAAATTGAATACCGTCTTATTTTTATATTAGTTTGAATGCTTGGAAAAATAAGAATCGAGAATCAAGTTTGAACTTAACGAATTGTAATCGAGAAAAACAGGTAACGTGACATCTCTAATTTTTACAATTCTTATATCCTTCAGAAGGACGCATGTTTATAAGATTTTAGGGTGATGTCGCAGTTAGCATCTACCCGAATGAAAATATCTTGCCAATGAACTTGACGCTTTCCTCATTATATAAGGTATGGTATAGATAATTTTGGACAGTAATTAGAATCAACATCTTGTGAATTAAAAATTGCCAACTATTTAGCACCCTAAATTAATAGGCTAAATATCACAATGACTCTAATTACTTGATATTATATGTTATACTATTGTTAATCAAGGTGTAAAGTACTGTACACTAATGATGCAAAATGTTTTATCCAAAAGTTTGAGAAATTACCAATTTAAAGTAATGTATAACACACAGAACAAGACAAGAAAAACACTCACTCATATTCTTTATACAGTACAATTTAGTGAAAGCAGCAGATAACATGACCTGATATATGATTAGATGAAAGTAGATAGAGTAACTTTTCTAACCATCAGATCAGGCCCTAGCTAAACTCTCTGATCTTAAGGAACTGAAAGTTCATGTCTGTCAGAACTTACAAGTGTGTAGTGTACGAGGGTGCCATCAAAGATAACAGTACTCAGGGTGTCTTCAGTCTGCGCACGTTAAGGACATACGTTGGTTAATGTAACATGGTGGCAGCTATACGATCCAAAACTGTTAATAATCCTTAAGTGCATCCTATTATTCGGTGTATATGATCTAGCGACACGATATCAACCCTAAAGGTAGAGGTTTCATTTAGTGAATTGGTTTGGTCTATCAAAACACTTGTTAAAAGGCGTTTGAACCCTGTATTACTCGGCCCAAATTATGACAATTAGCGAGGTTTCTTAGCGTAAAGATCATGACAGACTGGATTAAAGCACCAAATTGGTACACTGACTCTATACACTTGTCATAGGGGTTTTATGGATAGGTGCCCAAGTTTTCGGTCCACCATCTTGAATTTTTAACACTACTATACTCGGAACACTTTTTTCTAGCTTTCTAATTGACGGATTTTTGACATTTTTTAAATGCAACTAAAACTATCAGCAATTTCATGGTTTTATTAAAAACCCGATCTGTATAATATAAGAGACATAAATTAACAATAATTTAAAATTTCCTATCTTTGACTTAGACATAACCCAGTTTTACAGAAAAATGGCGCAAAATGGTGAAAATGTGTTCCTATACATTTAGAAAGAAAAGTTCATTAGTACCTTTAGTTTGATGCCATAATCGTAAAAATGGGAGGATAAACAAATAAGTTACAGCCGTATTATTACTACTATGCACTGATCCCGTAGTGGGGTCGGCACTTTAGCATCGTTTTTGTTGGAGTCACTTGGGTTGGCGCATTTTTTCTATGGGTATGATCATCATGGCTATGACTTGAATGTTATTTATACTTTTTTATACATAGTAGATAATTAAATATGGTTGACCTTGACATAGAAATTATTTATTTATTTGGAAGCTGCTTGCTTGTTTTTTGGCTTGTTTAATTTTAAATTATAATAAAATATTGACATGTTATGTGCAGAAAAAAACCTGTTCTACTCAACCTTAAGGAAATCCAGTTTTTGTTCGGGGGTGGCTATTGGATATTCACCACCTAAGGCAAAGAAGGGCTTTTCCGCTATCCACCCTCAGTTTCCTGGACTGGATACTGGCAACTGTGAGGGATCAAAGTAACATTCCCTGATCCTAGGCAGTCCATGGACCCTCCCTTCCATCCTTTATACAACAAAGACACATGGCCAAAATCAATTTACTTAATTTTCTAGTATCCTTAAACAAATAATGTATGTCTTAAATTAAATGCATTCATTTTAACATAATATTGCACAGTAGAAGTCTACTGTCAAATAAAACAATTATTGTAATATAAATTCGCTCGCATTGTCCTTTACAATTTCAAAGTGCTATACACTCCAAGGAAGAAGGTTTACAAATACATGTTCTAGAGCAGAGTGGGATAGCCTTGCAGCCACCTTTTCTTAGTTAACTGCAGGACACTGTTGCTTCTTGTAAGGTTGTCCATTCTGGTTTCCATCTGTCTTTGACTTTTTTTTCCAACCAAATTCATTTGGCGAAGCAAGGTTTTATGTAGGATCATGGCTTATTAGCCATATGCTGGTTTGATAAATAGATCAAATGGTGTGTAGGAGAAGAGCATATTTTAAGGGTGGGATGTTTTGCTTCGCCTTGGTTTAATTTCCTGAGGTAAATAGCTCTTGTCTTACATCATTTGTTTTGCAACATGTCGTTCTACTGTAAAGGTAACAAGTGTACTGTTCAATTGTTGCAAACTCTTCACTGTCTTTTGAAAATGGGTCGAAAGGATGTCTTCTGGGATATAAAAAAGCTTTTTTGGCGTTTGTAAATGTTTTCTGCACTTTCAATGCATTTTTCTTCCCTTTTCTGGCAAATTGTGATGTGGTTTCCGATCCTGTGAACGCATGAAGAAAGGTAAACTCCTCGCGTTCTCTTCTCCCATTTAAAGATATATCGGGTTGATATGATAGTACCCAATACTTTTTCCCTTTCCAAATGCAAGCCACAAATCATGACCAGGAAAGTCGTATACAAAATTAAAAAACTCGGCAATCAAAATCACAAATATATGTGTCTACACTGCTTGTCATAATGCTCCTCAGTCCAGACCGTGCAGCACTTATGATATTCAAATCTATTCTTAAATTTGCTTCTTCTTGAATTGTTGCAGGCATCTCAATTCCTGAGGGATTTAAAATGGATGAAAAGTCGTATTTAATAATACCTGTTTTCCTTTTGAAAATTCAGATGTTTCACTGACTCACTGAGCAATTAGAAAAGCTCCTCCTTGTTTTCAAAACTTCTAAGGAACATATTAAAATCTTTTTGAAGCTTGGTGTCCCCTATTACCGTTCTCCTTATGCCTTTACCTCTTTTTTTTGTGTGGATGCCTTTAATATGTCTTCTTTATATATGTCCCAGACTACATCCACTCTTTTACAACTATGTAGCTGTTTGTGAAGCCAAGGTTATAGACACATTGTACTCTTTGAAAGTGGAGGTTTCTGTTAATGGTAGTGCATGGATTACAGTTGTACCATCAAATATGTTTGTATCTAATACTGGGGCCTCTCATTCTGCATGCTGAAAAATATCTAAACGCTGTGACTTATTAGTTGGGAGCCTGGTTGTATTGTGTTCAGAGAGGGGTGGAAGCCAAGCATGATTTTCATGGGGAAAAAAATCACTCAAATCACCTTGACGTTACTAACAACCTACATTGAGCTGGCTGAATATTTTCACTCCCGCTGGGATGGCTTTCATATCTATGATATGCACTGAAAGCCAGCGGGCATAGTTTGGGTAGTCTAATGCAAAGAACAATGGAGTGAGTGCTTCCAAGAATTCTATGTAACGATGTAAGTTTCGTTGTCCGTGTGAACGAACAAAGATTAATATATGCTGGATCAGTCTTAAAATCATATCCAAGTATCTGAACGTTTCACTCTCTTTTTTCATTTCCTCTTGGCATCTGCTAATTTTTTCAAAATCATTCCGGACAACAGACTGTCAAAAATGCTTCCTTCTGTATTTTTGCTAAAGCTACTCATACATAGGTGATTTCGTAGAAATGATTATTTTTCTTCAAATGTAATACCTTTAGTAATGAATCTGCGGTACAATTACAGATTCCACAAGTAGAGCAGTCCAGCCAGTCTTCTGTCAATTTACCCAGCATCCTCCATTAAGCAATTTCATTGTGCAGTCCACCGGACACATCAATGGGCTTCTCTTCTCCATATAAATCTGGTCAATTCCTCTGGATTTGTTTTATTAGTGCAAATAAACATCTTTAATAAAAATCCTGAATTGTATCCACTAGAATTATCTGCATTATATCCACTAAATCCTGATTTGTATCCACTCCAAATGATCTCCATTCAGACAGTTTTCAAATAAACAACTTTAATAAAAATCTTGAATTGGATCCACAAATGGCGGACAATAAATCTTAAGTTTTAAACCATAAAGATTGGCTAGACTTATGTATATGTCTGCTAAATGGCATAATCGATCAACTTAAATTATTAGTCCAACACACACGACAAACAAATGACAGCCGTAACACCAAACAAATTAAAAGGCCTGGTTTCATAGTCAAGGCATAGGATGCCTCAAGTACGACAATCTATTAAATGAATTAAGTAGCCTCCCTAAGCCCAGGTGAAGCAATTTAAAGAGAGGTGAAGTACTCGTTTCATAGTTCCTTGCCAGGAAAGTTTTGAGTTTGAATTTGAGCAAAACAATTACTTGACTCAATTCACACTAAACAAACATTTTTCGACTTCAAATATGGACAACGATTGGTTTTTCAATGACAAGTTTATTGACGTTTTAGAAGTTATTCGAATTATTGGGGATATACCTCAACCAAAAAGATCTGACAGATGCGGCATATCATATTATATTACGAATAAATGTGAATTTATCAGAAAAGTCCCGGTTCAACAAGTAAATGGTGATTAACGGAATCGCCCCACTACTGTCCGGGCAAAAACAACAAACGTGGTTCTCCAGTGCTACCTTTGATCAAGGCAATCCCAGTTCTTCAATTTAATGGGAAAGATAAATATCTTTTGCAATAATAATTTTAATATTTAAGTTTTGTATCCTCGAACTCCTCTATTATAAAATTAATTGCATTCTCAAAAGAGGTAGGCCTATACAATTGCTTGAATGATATTTTCATTCTATGTATACATAAATAAACACAATCGTTAATTTTAATCTATTCTAAATGCATAGATATTATCTTTAATGCTTTTGTGTAGACTTTTAATAAGCATAACTTTGGTATTATTTTTAATACTTTTAATAAATATAAATTGATCTTATTAAAATTAAAATGTAATGTTTGACAAAGCTGCAAACTTCAAAAGGGTAGGGTTACTTTCTTCTAAAAAGGTTAGGTACGCTTAAGCTTACTATATAATCTACCATATTGCTAGAAATAAACACTTATTGGTCGTAAGATAGTCCCTGTTATAAATGTTGTATTTCATAGTGTTTCCAGCATAAACTAACCTCACAAGTAAGTAGAAGGCTAGTATGTCTTTGCATAAATCTTAGCTCGCTGTTTTCATATATTTGTGGCCACATTAGCAATATGTCCTAATGTTAAAATCATGCCTAAATACCAAACTTGAAAATGATTGAAATTCATAGGATTTTCTCCTAGGCTGACATTGACTTCGTTTATTATTTGGCATGGTTTTGTTTATAGGTCCTGTTTAAATCTCTCTAGGATGTGAGCAAAGTATTGTTGTCACCTCACCAAAATCCCGTCAGAAGGCATCAAATGGTCTCCTTTCACTCTTAAGATTACATTAGATTAAAACGAATTTTTCAATGTTATTATTTTTTTTAAATAGGGCTTATATCACCTGTTGGCAAAGTAAATAAAAGTTTTGCCTCCTAAATTATTGAATTGATATATGCTCAAAATATATTGACCTGAAAAAATTGATAAATATGTTTGCAGATAATCTTGTGGTCTAGTAAATACTGCAATCTCTAAAGGGAGAATACTTCATTCTTTTCAAAATGCGATTGGAGCCACTTTAAAAGAGAATTAGGAACAACAAAAAATTAAGTTTGAATTTAACTATAAACTAATTTGATTACCAATGGACTTTTGAAGCATCTTCTAAAGAATACAAAGAAAAGTGAACATTGATGGTAAAATATAAATATATTTTTGGTTGATATTTATAAAAATAACATATCTAATTAAGAACACTAACAAGTTTGTCTGCAGGTCGCGTTGTTTTTTTGTTTTTTTAAGATCCAAATGTTAATTCGTCCAACTGCTGTTGCCCTACGATACTTATATTTGTTAAATTACAATTTAAATAGTTTGATGAATTAAATAGCATAGGTACTGGTTTGGCTGTACTCTAGTAATCATGCAGTGAGTTAAGAAAATTATATTCTGCTGCACACTACCAAAAGTGTGACGAAGCTTCTACACTACATCAGTTTAAAGTTTCTTCAATCAAACCTAAGACATAAAGTCGTTCATTTGTGGATACAACACAGTATTTTTACTAAAGCTGTTGATTTTAGAAATGTCTGAATGAAGACCATTCAGCGTGGATACAATTCAGGGTTTGGTATGTATAATGCAAGTGGATAAAATTCATATTTTTTATTAAGGCAGTTTATTTGAAAACTTGTCTGAATTGAGCCCATTCAGAGTAGATAGAAATCAGGATTTAGGGGATATAATGCAGATAAGTCTAGTGGATACAATTCACTGTTTTTATTAGAGCTTTTTATTTGAAAAATGTCTGAAAATGGAAACCATTCAGAGTGGATACAATTCAGGATTTCTATTAAAGCAGTTTATTTGAGAACTGTCTGAATGGAGATCATTCAGAGTGGATACAAATTAGGATTTTTATTAAAGCTGTTAAATGAGAAATATCTGAAAAGAGACCATTTAGAGTGCATAGAATTCAGGATTTAGTGGGTACAATTCAGGATTTTTATCAAAGCACTTTATTTGAAAACTGTCCGAATAGAGACCATTCAGAGTGGATAAGGATTCAGCTCCCCGGTTTTCCTTAACATTCCCGGCGGTATATATTCTGTACATTTTCTTAGAGAGTGGTAGGCAGGAGACAGAAAGAGGTGCGGAGGGGTATCCCACGAGAGAAGAATGTCGACAAGACAAGCCCTAGAATAACTATCTAGAGTTAAATGTTTCTTGATGGGGGTGGCAGGTTCTACAGCGTTCGTAACGTTAATTATCTTGTCCCGAAGTGGAGTCTCTCAGTCTAACCGTACATCATGTTCTGGCCGCACATACACATCGTGGACTCCGAGGTTGTGGCAGATTGGTGGTTTGGAAGAACACAGTGAAATTGGGGAACATGGTAAGTTTTAATTATCACACTACCCTGTTGACTATTATTTAATGTTTCTCTACTATTAATACGCTTTAAGCTCGAAACGATGCTACAGCACTATCGTTGAAAATAATGGATTTCAACTTCTTGCGCATTATGTAGGCCTACTCTACACTATTCGCTATTAGTTATGCGTTACGCATGAATATAAACCCAGCATAAGGAGTGTCGTCAAATTTTACACTAAAAAACTCTGCTATTCATTCAAATACGTAAACGCTTTAAATATTTTGAAATTATATTTTTGCTTACTATATACATTTCAAGAAATAAAATAATAGTGTCAATACTTGTTGTTTGTCATCCTAATCATTTCCCAAAAACCAGGCCGTATCTCGGCAGCCACATCGCTTGGTCATCTGCAATTCTCTTCATGTCAATATATAAAATGCTACAGAGGTGGCATGTCCTTATGGGCCACAGGGGCCAGGCACCACCACAATTTTAACACCTTTTTTTATCATAAAAATCAGTTTTATTTCTTTCGTCTTATTCTATAAAATATTTAGGGAAAAACATGCATATAAAATGGAGCACCACTATATACACGCGTTAAATTATTGTATCCATTATACAGTATTCTAGTTAATTCATTCCTCGCTCCAAACGTCACGCGAGGACTCTTCCAGCGTTCTAGTGACTGAATATAGAAGCTGACGAGGACCAACTCCGACAGGCCTTTACAGAAAAGCCACACCTAGTGTGAGATGTCTCTCAAGATCAATACACCCTACCATTTCGGCGCGAGCTTTACACTAGCGAATGGGGCCAATCTAAGAGGGCCCGCTAAACAATAAAATGTATCTATATTTTGTTTTTGCGTTTAGGGGATAGTGTGTCATAATGAAACACAAAAATTGTTTTTCAAACAGCTGTGTTGAGTTATTACCAAAATTTAATGAGTTTACACTCAAATGAAAGGTACATTATCACATTACCTATGAAATTTACAAATCAGCAAACATGATCCTATGTGGCCAACTATTTCAAATTTGGCAACTGAAGCCATTTTGGCTTATTGTGCCCCACTGTGGGGAAACCTAATTTACGCTTAGTAAAACGAATATTGAAAAGTCAAAATTCTAGTCCAAACGAGAGGAGGTAAGCATTCTGTCGCTTGGTCTGCCCAACACATTGAGCTTAGGCAAGACCATCCTAGTGTATTTCAAAATCACTTAAGCGTGGTCTGGAACAGGTGTTAAAAAACTTCACGAGCATTTTCTGGATCCGTCTTAGGTATCTCGTGCTCATCATTTTGAACTTGTAACTCAGGATTGTTAGACACTGAAGCTAGTGCTTCTTTTATTAGTTTCAAATTTTAACGTCTCTTCAAAAGTGTAATAATATTGTTGTCGAAAATATTCTTCCTAAAGTTTATGCTGTTGCTAATTGTCGTTCTTTGTTGGTTAGTAACAGAGTTAGCGTTCCGATTAAGATTGGTAGATTCTCGTGGAAAACCCCATTGTTGTCTTGGGTTTACCTTTTGATGTAATATTAGGCGTTGATTTCCTTGCCCACTATAGGTCTATTTTTAATTTATCTCAAGAGGAAGTTTCTTTCGTGTTTTTCCCCCGTGTTAAAGTGGCGTTTAGCAAGGAACTTAAGCGTAGCGACCATTTCTTAGTTAAGGTTGAAAATAGAGATGTAAGTTCGATATTAGAACAATTTTCTGATGTAATCAATCCTAAATGGGGGAAATGTGATGTCTTGTCCTAAAACATTGTTATGGAAGACCCTAAACCTGTAAGGACAGGTCCTTATTCTTGCGCCCCACCTAAGTTGCAAATTTTTAGAGAGTTTATTCAGAATATGCTTAAGGAGGGGGTTATAAGACCTTCTAAATCTGCTTTTGCTAGTCCCGCTTTCATAATTCCCCGTAAATCTGGGGGGCCATAGATTGGTTATTGACTAATTGACTATAGAAAGGTGAACAAACAAATTAAAGTCGACCCTTATCCCATGCCTAGTATAGATTCTGCTTTCCAACATCTTGTTGGAGCCAAGTTCTATAGTTTGATTGAACTCAATGCCATCTTTCTGCAATGTGCGTTGACAGAACGCTCTAAACAATACACTGCGTTTGTCACTCCATGGCAAATGTATGAGTTTAACCGCGTTCCCATAGGATGTTCTATCGGAGGTCAAGCTCTTAATCGTGTTCTTGATCATATTTTTTAGGATTGTAAGTTCAAGTTCGTCTTCAATTATCTTGATGATGTCTGTATTTATAGTACAATTATGAAGGATCATATGGCTCATATTGAGATAGTATTGCGTAAACTCGGAGATGCTGGGCTTACTGTAAATACTGAAAAGGTTACGTGGGCTACCATGTCCATCAAGTACTTGGGTTATATTATCTCAGAGGGCAACTTGTTGGTGGACCCTGAGCGGGTAAAACCCATTCTTGATTTTCCAGCGCCTAATAATATAAAAGGTGTTCAACGTATCATGGGAATGTGTGCGTATTACGCAAAGTTTACTCCCCAATTTTCCGAAATTGCTTCTCCTTTGTTGTTTGGGGGGGAGGATCAGTCAAAGGCATTTTCTTTGTTAAAGAAGTCGTTGGTTTCCCCTGAAGTGCTCAGGATGCCAGATTTCTCTCTCCCTTTTTAGTTGCATGTAGATGCATCTTCTCTTGCACTCGGGGCTGTGCTGTCTCAGCGTCATTCAGAGGGGGTTTTGCCCATTGCTTTTGCGAGTAAACCCCTTTTTGAGGCTGAGAGGAGGTACAGCACCTACGAGAAGGAATGTCTCACATGGGTTTTAGGGGTAAAACTGTTTTATGATTATCTTGGGCAAAGGGAATTTGATCTCTTCACGGACAATATGGCCTTGGCATAGATGTGGTCTCACCTAAAGCAACTTGGAAAGATAGGCCGTTGGGTTTTGCGCCTTTCGCAATTCAAGTTCAATACACACCATATTTCTGATAAACAGAATGTTGTTGCTGATACACTTAGTAGGATGAATGAGAGGTTAGATGTCATTGGTGCGGAGTAGAACGTGGAAACTGCGTTTGTTATTCATACTATTCCTGAGTCCTTTGTGTCCATTTCTAAACACCAAAGTGAGGACCCTTTTTTTATTGAACTCCTTGAAAAGTGGGAGAAAGGTGAAGATATGGTTAGATATGGTGTTTTCAAAGGTCTTATAGTTTCCTATGTTCAAAATGGCATGAGAAATATATTTCTGCCACAAAAGGTTAGGCCCATGTTGTTGAGCTATTTTCATGACTCTTATTGGAGGTCATCTGGGAGTCCTTAAAGTTCAACATAAAATCTCGAAAGAGTTTTTCTGGCCTGGCCTGTTGAGCGACGTGCGAGATTGGGCTAGGAGTTGTGAAGCCTGGCTTAAAACTAAACCTGCTCAGAACACTCGAGTTTGGTTACATTCGGCCGATATAGCCCAACGCCCCTGGGAGAAAGTGTTCTTGGACTTTGTTGGTCCCATTACCCGATCCACTAAGGGCAATACTAGTATTTTGGTTTTGGTAGATGGATTTTCCAAGTTTGTAATCTTAATTCCACTGCGTAACATGAAAGGAACTACTACGGTAAACGCTCTAGCTACTAGAGTTTGGTATTTGTTTGGTGCCCCTCGTAAGATCGTGAGTGATAATGGCCCATGTTTTAGGTCAAAATCTTTCAAGGAGATGTGTTTTGGATGGGGCATTAAACATGCTACCACAAGACCTTATTATCCCTCCCCAAAGCATGTTGAAATATTTAATAGAAATCTTAAGGCAGCACTGACCATCTATCTCAGCGAGTCTCAAGTCCAATGGGACCGTGACTTAGAGTTTTTAAATTTAGCCTTTAATTCAGCCTTGTATGAATCAATTAGGGCCTCGCATGCCTCGGTGTTGTTAGATAGAGAACCAAACCACCCCCTTCTAGTGATATGGGATGTTGAGCCTCTTCTAGGAGCTCCTAATGAGCCCTTTTATTCTGAAAGGTGTTCAGTAGCCTTTCAGAATCTTAAAAAGTCTCAGAGGAGGGTTTCGGAATTCTATAATAGAGGCCGTGTCCCTGTAAATATTGCAGTTGGTAACCGTGTTATGTGTAGATGTTTCCCCCAAAGTTACGCCATTGACGAAGTGACTGCCAATCTCTCTCCCAGATGGAGCGGGCCGTGGTCAGTGGACTCCTTCTTGACACCAGTGTTGGTGAGGTTACTAAACCCGACAGACCCCACCGAGACGCGTAGAGCTCGTGTGAGCCACCTTAAACTAGTATCAACCTAAGGAGCGTATGTAGTATATATAAATGAATAATAGTTGGAAGTTCAACATATCACTCACATAATTATTCCATATTGTTTTACTCAGGTATTTTAAGTGGAAACAATCGGGTAGCTCCTTATAGGTTTATGGAAGTTATAATTAACTCTTTGGATTTCACTTAATTTTGTGAAGTAAATTTTCAAGTTTAATAGACCTTATATAGTGTTTAATAGTTAAAATATGTAGATTCATCTTTTGGTTTACATATTAACCTTTTTTGGTTTTACCCAGGAACGGAAATGGAACCATATGGGTAGTTCATTGTAGGTTTATGGGAACCTTTACTTGGACTTTATGGATTCCCCCAATTCTTGTGAAATATCTGTCCAATTAAAGTTGGATGTTTCTCGATTTCATAGATTGATCCTGGTAGTAGATCTTTGGTTATGAAATCTAATTTAATTGTTGTTGTAAAAAGAAGTTAATGTTTTGACCTGACTTATCTCATGATTCCGCTCTATCCTAGGTCTAGGAAGGAAGGTAGGCTTCCAGTGGCGATAAATTAATGAAATGCGTGCTTGAAATTCTAATCAAATTTTGACATTAATCCTCCTGACATGTTGAAAGGGAGGGACGCTCCCCTGATTCATTTCGATAGGCTTCCATGTTAATCTTATCGCGATAAAATGATATTCAATGTAATTAGAAGAAATTGAGTTTGCGTACTAAGACTATTTTGGACTCTTTTGCATCAAGAGATAGAGCTTAGAAGACAGAAGCGGTTCATTCAAATCTCATATAGATATTGTTGGTAACCATGTAAATTACAGTGTGCAACCTTTTGCTGCGGGCAAAGTTGCAAGAACTTTCCTTGACATTAGGTCTAGTTGTGCCTCCTTTTCCTTTTGAATCCCCTGATCATGTTATATAACATTAGTAGTGCAAGAGTCTTCTGAATATGATAGGCTTTGGAACGACTGAGACGGAGAGAGATGTTGTCTACTAGCCGGTCATGAAGATGGAAAAGAACACTTCAAATGGAGGCGATGGACCGTCTTCAAGATGATGGATGTACCTTCTTCTCATCTTTCCAAGGGGGGGAGGGGGGGGAATTGTAACATTAGCTAATATGACAATGTTACTATCCGCCCCGAAACAAGCTAATATTCATAGACATCCTGCAATAGAAATACCAATAGAACCTGCGAGCTAAAATATTACCCCAAATAGTCTTATACTTATAGACTTCCAGCATTATTAAACATCGCGATCTTACTATGTTTAACACAGGTCTCTACTCACGCGTATATCTGCCTGGTGTAGACCACCGTACAAGCCCAGCCTGCTCACCACGAGTGCTAGAATGAAGAGACGTCCAAAACACGATACAAATTGTGCAGCCCCCTGATGTCCCGACGAAGAAAGAGATCAATGCTCTGATTGGCCAGTACTGTACTCATATGTTTGAATACCTGGATTGGCGTACGTGACCTAACAAGCATAGCTCTACGCCTTCTCGTCTTGTGAGTCAAAAGCAGCGGCAGCTGTTCAAGACAACAACCCGGCCTACGTGATCAACACAGAAGAAGCCTTTCCACCAGATGTTTGCAGATGACGTAATTGTAAAAGAAAACTCCCACCTTCCCCCCGGCAACTATACCTATATAGCGAGGGAACACAGACAATCAAAAAGACTATTACTTTGGCCACTTCCACGAAAAGTCCTGTTAAGGACTAAGACGTTATCCAGCCAGGATGGATTATAATATCTTTATTTAAATCTTTAAGATATAAATTGCTGCGATGGGTTTGATTTTCTTAAATACTTTGGTTTATTTTGTTATGGAAATCTATCAGTGTAGGCATCGTTAATGTTTTGCTAAAAACTTTAATTTGAACGTAAATTCTGTTTTGGAGCACTTAATGTTTCCTGTTGCCGCTTGGGCACTAGTATCGTATTTTCTTGGTTTAAAGAGATAGCCACATTTTTTGGTTATTTTTATGTTTTGCAATATTTAGGTTGAATATTAAATTTTTGCTTGTGTGGTTATCAGTAATTTAAATTCTTTATATTGATAATGTTTCTTTTGTTGGTTATTTTGAAGGCTTATTTGCTTGGATGTCAATGTTAAAGTAACTTATTTTTGTTGATTATTATGGGTTTTGACTTTAATATTCGCTGATTCTTTTAGGCAAAATTACAAGTTTTGTAACGTTACTTTTGTTAGGTTTTACATAAAATATTTAAATGTGGAAATTTTGTTTAGTTCTTTAAAAGTGACGAGGGTAATTGTCCCGCGAAGGTTTGAGTTTAGTCGGGAAGTCAAACCTTTGTGATTTAACGTAAATATCTGATGCGGTATTTAAATTTAAATTTATTTCATTTCAGTTTCTGGCATCTACCCCTCCGAGCGCTGTAGATCTGAGACGTGATTGGTCGAACCCACCTTTCTCTCCCATCCTAGTTTGGTGTCAATCGGGAGCCTATTTAACATCATGTATCGTCTAATATAGACACAGAACAATATTCAATTTTCAACTGAGCAGACTAATAACTTGATCTTTTCTTCGTGTAAACCACTTGCAGCAAGAAGTATCTGACCAGGACGCTATGTCGTTTAACGCAGCCATGACAACTGTTTCAGTCAGGTAGCATCCCGCTACTTCAAGGATATATATCTTGAGTAACTACGTGGCCTGTCTACTCTGTTTGGGCAGACTGTCTATTTATTAGCACATTAGGATTGGAATCCCATCCGGGATTATTGAATTATTTCAACTTGTCATGTCTTAGACTGTGATTTGTTTACACTAGTCATGAAGTTGACTATATTTCAGTATGTAGTGGTGCGTCTCTTAACGAGGGGACTGAATTGTATCCATTCGGAATGGTATTCATTCCAATAGTTTTGTAAAAAACTGCTTTTGTGAAAAATCGGAATTGTATCCACTGGAATTATATCCACTAAAACTGGAAT
>CABFOV010003199.1:35875-65553 GCA_902141375.1 Timema poppense | reverse complement strand
TTTTTTTTTCTTTTCAAAATATAGGGCTGTGTAACAACTTTATACGTGTCCCCCTCAAGGTCAAATAATACTGGTCCAAACACACATTATGCAAACTCATTGAAGGTCACTTTTGTACCAGATGAAATTTAATTCAGACAGACCAAAGTGTCAGGAAAAATGAAAATTTTGTATTATGAAAATAGTGGTAGCCCTGGACTCATACAATATTGACACCATCTGTCAAAAAGGTGAGATGTAATTCAACCCCTATAATATTTTTAAAGTAGCTTACAGAGCTAATACGAGAAGTGAAGGGTGGTAGTATTCATTCTTACCACCAGTAACAATTGAAAATGAGATAATGACGCCTGCCAAAATAGACTATTTTCGCCCATCGAAATATAAATACTAACATGTGTTCATTTCAGATTTTGGATAGTATGTTAATTAAGAAATGGGATGTACATGGGGGAGGGGCAACGATTATCAAGTATTATATGAAATTTTGATTTCTTCTCTTTAAGTTCATTTTTATAATAAATTTTTTTTTATTAGCCTTCTTTAAAAAATATGCAGTTTTTAACTTGTAGTCATGCATCTAAAATACAGAATTTTTTTTATTTTTGGTCGTTAAAAAGACTCCTGCAAAAGTTGTGAAATTTCAAAACTTTTATTAAAGCGTTACCAACCTGATCTAGCAACTTAAGAAACCTATCTTAATGTAATGTTTTACTTCTTACCGTTATTCAATTCAGCCACATAGTCGACATGTTTGAATCAACACCCATAGCGTTGACAATGTTAAGATTGTTATGACGGACCTACACAACATTTAGTTTGGACACCAACTGCCACTCGATGCATATTGACTGTTGGTTTATAGTTTATTTGTTAACTGTATTGTTATGTATCCACACATTTATTCCCTCATATGTCTCAAATTATGTATAATGTTTGGTTCAAGAGGAGCTTATAGCTCTGTTTGGTCTGAAGATAACATAAACCACCATTTTAATACGGTTATTTCCTTTACAAATTTGGAATGTTTCCACTATGAGGACAACCACCACTCAATCTATGATATATTATATAGGAGTGAACGCATGTGATAACATGATATGGGTTAGTATAGAGTTGATTTTTTTTTTTTTAGTAATACTGTTTTTAAATCGGTATTCTCCTGTCTTATAAGCACGTATTTCATTTCTTTGGTTTATTTTTTTATTTGAGATATTAAGCTTTGAATTTGGTACTTGGTTATGTAGTTCACAAATATGGTTATAAAACTAAGCTGCATTTTATAACCATGGGGATACTAAGGGGTACATTTTTTGTTGTTGAAAATACCTTATTTATCTGCCAAACCTATTGAATATCTTGTATTTTCAAAAATTGACACAAACTAATTATTTTGATAGTTTATTAACTTGGGTATGCATTGGCTCCTATTTGCTCATTTTTATGCATGGCTCAGATATAGCTAGACATTTTAATAATAGAACAACAGGGTGTCTACCATCTGGGAAAATCAGGGAAAACGGGAATTAGTCGGGAATTTGAAGTGATCGGGAAAAAACGGGAATAAGCCGTGAATTTGGTAAATCACAATAAAAATCCAGGAAAATGATAATTTACTCAAAATATGAAATCCAATAATCATTAAATTAGTAAATTATGTCATTTTTTTTTGTTTGTAGCTGTGTAATATATTTTTAATTCCTAGTAATCAATTTTAATACAAATTTAAAAAAATATTAATAGAAAAACGAGTGGAGAAGGGAAAGGGGGGGGGGGGGGTTAGAAGGATGTTACATACATTTTAGTGGGGAATTTTAGGAAATGATCAGGGAAAAAGTCGGGGATTTCATTGGTCAAGTTGAGTAGACACCATGAACAATATTTAAAACCAAATTAAAATTTAAACATTCCAGATGAGCACTTTCAAAATGTATTATTTCATCTCACTTGCTCGTGTACAAATCTGTTTTAACGGTGTTTTTTCCTCCGTGTCTCTAGCTCCATAGGATAGAATATGTTCATAGTCGACACTTAATCTACAGGGACGTCAAGCCGGAAAACTTCCTCATAGGTCGGAGTACCACTAAAAAGGACAAGGTCATCCACATAATAGGTAGGTTTTAAAACTGTTATTGTTTTCAAAAACCCTGGTCGATTATGATTTAAGTGTTGGTTACTAGCTTCATCTCCATACACTGACAAGACTCTCATCAAGTTTGGCCATGGGGTTTTACCAGGGTTGCCACACACACTTTGAAAACAGAAAACCGCGAATTTTTGGTGTCTGGAAAAAAAACGGGAAATCTTGGGGAATTTTCCAAAACCTGCCATATTTGTTAATTTGGGACGTTTGACTGAAAGTATAGTATGTCTTGTATGGATGAAAAAGTTAACTAAAGACTTAAGAACACTTATTCAATTATGTCTTACTACCTCTTAAACAAAGGTTGTATGGTGACAGAAGATGTATTCCCCCATCAATCATAAATCATCCTGTTTTTTTATATGAGTGACATGACTTCATACTTTCAGTTCGATGAATACAACAAAATTGAAAAATAATTATTACAAAACTAAAAAAATATATCTATCAACCTGATACCAATTTCGCCAAAGCAAATTGAATGATGCGGATAACCACATTTCAATACATTTGACCCGCCTCGGTGGCGTAGTTGGCTAACGCGCTAGTCGTGTTGAGTTCTATTGCTGAGGACGGGGAGATCGAGGTTCGAATCTCGGTCGGGTGAACTGGGGGTGGTTTTTCCTAAATGGCTTTCCACTCTCCCTCCACGCAAATGCGGGTTCACTTCCTCTAATTCACCCTTCCCAATTTCTAATCCATTAGCGTAGTTAGTACTTAAAGTGTATAACCCGAACGGGTAGTAAGACGCGATGCTAAATATTATATTAATACATTCTGGTTTGAGCGTAATCAGCACCGACCCGAGCTCTTAATTAATCTGACACTTAAAGTTCTGCCCCTAAGGTTTCAAACTGAAATATAATAATGATAGTGTTAAATACTCTGACCCACTGCGGTGGTTAAACGGTCTAAGGCGTCACAGTCGCGATAGACTGGACTGCCGATGAAGGGGAGATCAGGGTTATATTCCTGCTTGGCTTTACTGAGGGTGGTTTCTCATACATGGTTTTCCACTCTCCCTCTATACAAATATGGGTGCATTTCCTCAAATTCAATCTTAAATCCCTAACACAATGGTGCAGGCTACAACCCAAATAAGTAGTAAGGCACAATGCTAAAAATAAAATTGAAAATGTAGAAATATTTCTGGGTAAACATTNGGGGGGGGGGGTAACTTCAAGCTACTACTCGTAACGCTACAGGCATAAAGTAATAACCGGCATTTGTTATTGGTTTTTGATTGTTAATTCTATTTTTTGTTTCCAGATTTTGGCTTAGCGAAAGAGTACATAGACTTAGAAACAAACAAGCACATCCCATATCGGGAACACAAAAGTCTGACGGGGACGGCGAGGTACATGAGTATAAACACCCACCTAGGGAAAGGTAAGTGCGTTCTCTACTATACATAACATTCAGTACAATTCTCTCACGGATGGATATATCTTGAGATGAAAAAGTTACTAGATCTATTTTCACATATTCATGTCAAGTTATGTGATCGTTAGCCATCATATTTGATATATATTATTAATAATACAGTAAAATGTTATCAGTTTTTGTCACAAAAAATATGTTTTGTATTTTCTAAATGTCCTTCCATATGAAAATTGATCTGTAATTAATCATACCATGATAAATCTACCATTGAAAAGGTCGCACACAAATTTACTCGGACTGTATGTTAAGCGCACACTTGAGTATTTTTCTACTTTTGATTTTATTAAAGAATTAATTAGAAATATATTTTTAAAAAAACTTAAAACACATATAATATAATGTTTGTAAAGTTGCAAAGTGACATTAAAACAAATCATTTTGAGTCTTTGATAGTTCTATTTTGACATTGACCAAAGCCTCCTTAATACCCAAGTTAATTTAAGATCTAAATGAGCGATTATGTGTCCATTACCTGAATCAAACCCATGGTATGCCTTGTACTCTATACTGCCAATATTATCTCCCTGGCTCGAAACCACCTAAAGAGAGAATAAACCAAAAGGGAGGGGCATGTCGCTTGTGACACTATAAATAAAATATTACCGATAGTAAATATTTTGCTAGGAAACTTGATCCTCAGTAATTTCTTCAAATAAAACTGTTATATTAAAGTTTTCATAATATTTAACTACTATTTTGAACTACTGTGTGTAATCAATTTTCCTTGTTTTATTATAAATAACAATATAGGTCAAGAAATGTTAAAAATGGCACCTTGGCACTGAAACCATATTGGAGCCAATTTTCGGCCGATAGCAAAACAAAAAAATCTTACAAAATCTGACAAAAGGAAATATCGAGGGACTTTGTTTGCTCTGAAATAACATCTTAGAAATAAATTAATATTACCGAAAGCAGAGAATCTTCACTATAAAATCTAAAATTTTGGGTACACAAATTGTATAGTTTTTATATGAATTTTCCAGGTTCAGTTCAAACAACTATGAAAGCAAAATTTGAACTCAAATTTTAGAGTACTCTCTTTAATTTCTACCTATAAGGTTATTTTGTTTGTATAATTTTAAGGTTAATTCATCTATGGTTTAGGGTGACCTGGTGGTCTAGGGGTAAGGTGTCAGACTTCTATGCTGGCGGCCGGGGTTCAATCCCAGGTCCCGGCAAAGATTTATCTGATTACCAAACCCTTCCTTCACCTCTGACAAGACATCTTGTGAATGTGAGGAATGCCAGGCCTCCACCGTGGTTCGGATTCCACGTTAAACTGTAGGTCCTTCATTTCATCTCACAATCACCCTACCATTACACATTAGCGTAAGTGCGTATAACCCGAACGGGTAGTAAGACGCGGTGCTAATAATAATAATAATAATAATAATAATAATCTATGGTTTAGTAATCTAAGCAAGGTGAACTGGTGGTCTAGGGGTAAGGTGTCGGACTTCTGTGCTGGGGGTTCGGGGTTCAATCCTCGGTCCCGGCACAGATTTATCTGTTTACCAAACCCTTCCTTCACCTCTGACAAGACGTGTATTAATCACAACTTGTGAATGTGGGGAATGCCGGGCCTCCACCGTGGTTCGGATCCCACGATGATAATAATAATAATAATAATAATAATAATAATTAATCATCTAAGTCAAGGGTCGGCATCAGCCTGATCGACCGGTCGATCTCACAGCAATTTTCAGTCGATCGCAAAAGAAAACTAGATTGTTACAAAAAGGCAAGCTTACCTTTTATAATACCACTATGATACAGCTTATAAGATAGGGCCATGTTGTAGTCAGTCAAGGTAAGACTGCTAACTTTGAGAATAGATGGAATGTACTTATTGTTTATTTATTTTATGTATATTATATGAAGTTAGGTAAATAGGAGAACATATTAAATTAAAGAATAACAAGATGTATAGAAAAATAATAATTAAAAGTTAAGTGGGGAAATAAAGGGTGATTGCGCGACCTTTGATAAACGTAAAAACTGATCGGTGCCCTAAAAAGGTTGTTGACCCTGTTATCTAGGTTATAAAAAAAGCTCAGCTATTTAAATAATCCATGCAAAATTCTGTCGTGCCAATCAAGAGTGGCCTGTGATGTGAGGGTTGTTTCACTGTTCCAGAACAGAGTAGGCGAGATGACCTTGAAGCGCTAGGTCACATGTTCATGTACTTCCTGAGAGGCAGCTTACCCTGGCAGGGGTTAAAGGCAGACACTCTAAAAGAGCGCTACCAGAAGATAGGAGATACCAAGAGGGCTACTCCTATCGAAGTCTTGTGCGAGGGGCATCCTGGTGAGGAAGTTTTTCTTTTTTTGAACACAGTGCCTCAAAAGTTCGATTCACACAATATATGCCATATCAATGCAACGTCACTTACCCGGCAGCATCAAATCAAATCACAACACAATTCACACTCAACGGAAGGTGACCGTCATTTTTCCGTAACATTCTGGTGAGAGCAGTTTGCTTTTACAAACATGCCAAGATTTAAAAAAAAAATGAACTTTCAATGATTGTAATTCTACTTGGAGGAGAATAAGTCAGAGAAAGATGCTTAAAATTATATTTTGCGTGTGAATATCACACAAGGAATAAATAAGCTTTTTTATTTGCTTGCCAATTGTCTTGTTAGATGATATTGAGTTTTTTGTTAGACATATTGTATGATTCCTCATATTGACGTACTTATACAATTAAAAGTTCATCACCCGAGACCGTCAACCTCAACACATTATATTAGATATTGTCTGTTGGTCTCTGCCAGTGACGGCCCGCGACCTTGCCACTCGGTATGAGTGCTGTCCATTAAAATATATTGAATAACTTTTTGACATGACTTGGTAGGTGATAATTCGTCAACACGATAAAAAGTGTGAATTGAGCTTAATTCTTTTTTTATTTTTACTATTGGTAAAACTTAAACTGAGGTTTGTGCATCTATAGGTTAGTAAATAAACAGGGGAGCACCGATTATATCAACTAATTTGCGACAAAAGTGGTTCAGATTATATATAAAATCTCACGAGAGCTATAATCGGGGGGTGGTGTGCTTGTTAACCAGAGGAGATGGCGACGTACCTGCGCTATGTGCGGCGGCTGGACTTCTTCGAGACGCCCGACTATGAGTACCTGCGCAAGTTGTTCCAGGACCTGTTTGAGAGGCGGGGTTACGTGGACGACGGAGAGTTTGATTGGACGGGGAAGACCATGGTAAGTATGTTGTCTCTTTTCCCTCCGGCCATATGTGTCTTTCTTTATCTGTCCAGTTCAGCTTGGCCTAGACCTAGATTGCATGGCATGGGAATTCATTCAACAGGCATCGTCACAATAACTAATTGTTAGTAATGTCTGTATAGTGTTTAGTGTTTGTTAACTTAGGTTTTTATTATTATTATTTTAACATACACTTTCCGAAACAACCACACAACTTATAAAATAACACCCAGTCCCCAGCCATTAATTCGTCACAGTCGAAGGATAAACCTACATATCACCGATAAAACCTTTTTCGGCCACTCCGGGAATTGAAACCAGGACCCCCATAGCTCAGTAGAAACTCACTACCGAATGAGCTAAAGAGTCAGACTTGACTTATGCTAGCTATTTTAAATATAGGGGACAAAATAGTGTCCCTGACAAGGGAATTGAACCTTAGCTCTTTGAATTGGTGCCCTAATTCTCTACCACTGAGCTATCCAGGTTTCTTCACATTGTTGTCATATGAATGACTCTCAGTGCATATAAGTTCTGAATAGTTAAGTGGTAAAAGATTGGTACAGTAAGCTTTTCTGGTTCTATTCTTGAATTTGTATATAATTTTTAAAATTATATTTAAAATTAATTTATGTGAATCGATGTCATTCATGACCAATAATAATTTCAACCAATTGAATTTTAGCAATGCCACAATATAATTTAAACATTATTTTATTTTACTTTTAATGTGCTTGAAAATTACAGCATTTAAATATGTCAATGATTATGTTTCATGCTTAAGTGATTATAAAAAAAATAATCAAGGATTTAGTTCAACATATATTTGATTAGTTCTGTGGCCGTTACTTTCCTACCACACACAAGCCTCAACAGTTCTTATATTAGGGCAAAATGTTTTTGAATTTGGTTGAGATTCACATAAATGGACACAAATATCCTTTAAATTGCCATCAGCTCGATTTATGTATCTAAACATTTTTTCCTTTTAAGGACTAATAGGGATAGATCGACTGTACTGCTGGATGGGGATGCATTTTGGGGTGTTACTTCTTTGCTTCTTACCAGGGCTGTGGAGTCTTGAGTCGGTAAAAATGTACCGACTCGGCCTTCAAAATTAAAACTTATATTACCATAACAATATTTTGTACTAATTTTTATTATTCTGGATGAAAATTTCTAGTTTTGATTGACAAATGTATTTAAATATCCCTTCACGATGCCAAAGAAGCTTCCATGAAGTTATCTGTATTGGTGGAGACTTCTTATCGCAGTCAATGTGTTATTATTAATTAATATACGTAAGCCATTTATGAAGGAGTCAAGAGTTAGTTAGGCAGTATAAAAGTAGAGGAGTCGAAGGTTTGGTGTACTGACTAACTCCACAGCCCTGCTTCTCGCGATTCACTGGCATGGGCCTGTGTTGAATTTGGGCGTTCTCAAGCTTTCAGAATTAGAAAATTAATGAAACTCACTCATTATTTGTATATACTTAAGTCTACGTTGTGACAAAACGAAACGATAAATAAAGTTTTAAACCAAAGATAATTTTAATTCTTGTTCTAATAATTGTATTTCTTGTACTACACAAACATCGGCTCATTAAATGCTGCACTCGGTTATGTTTTTTTGTTTGTACAAAAGTCTTTATTCATAACTGATCTATAAAAGTTGTTCACTATTGGTCTTGTGTAGACAAGTCGTGCATGGTTTGTTCCACTAGGAATGTGAAGAATGGGAATGAAAGAATCTTTCCTCTAAAATGAATCAAACTTTCTGTGTGTTGTTTCTTTCTCCCTTTGCATGCTGCACTTGTGTCTGTCTAGCCCGCAAACTTTAATTCCCTGCGGCAAATCAGGAATGCTCCTCCTTCCCATCTAGGGAAAACTAAGTCGCAAAAGGTCAGTACTAATCAAAATGTTGACTCTATAAGTAGTCTTATTCGAGTTGGTTTAACCCTTTTAGTGGTACAAGCCCATATGATCGGCCTTCCAGATTCGCGCCAATTATCCAATGAATAAGAGGGGAGTGTATTATTTCGCTAGAATGAAAACATTCTCCCTATTAGGCCGCTTACCCACTGCTCAAAACAAAACCATCAAACAAAACATTTTATTTGACGAACAAGAAAAACTGTTTGACAAAGAAATTTATATTTTTAAATTGGAGCATCTCCACCTATCAAAACTTTGGTTTCTTGAACATCTAACAACTGTTTAATGAAATCTGGCTGTACAATGTTTGATGGAAATGTTTGAAGAACAAAGCAAACTGTGCAACCTCGATTTACCCACTTCCTCTACATTTGTGAATAGTCCTATAGTCTGTCACAACCTTGTGATTAATATAATCATTACAGAAGCGACTGGAGTAGACTGCGTGTCATAAATTGTACGAGACCAAAACTAAATTTTATTCGCAGCCTCTTCTCCTTCAAGTAAGAGAACACAAAGGGTAGAAGAGATAACTAAATCCATGTCTTCCTCACCCATTATCATGTTATCTACTGAAGGAAATTTGGTTTTCTTTTAAGAATTTCTTGGTGACCTGGTGGTCTAGGGGTAAGGTGTCGGACTTTTGTGTTGGGGGTCCGGGGTTCTATCCTCGGCCCCGGCACAGATTTATCTGATTACCAAAAGCTTCCTTCACCTCTGACAAGACATCTTGTGAATGTGGGGAATGCCAGGTCTCCACCGTTGTTCGTATTCCACGTTAAACTGTAGGTCCTCCATTTCATCTCACAATCACATTACCATTACACATTAGCGTAAGTGCGTATAACCTGAACGGGTATTAAAACGCGGTGCTAATAATAATAATAAGAAGAAGAATTTCTTGTTTTGTCTGATTTCACACACCATCAAACACTTGTTCAAGGCAGTTGTCTGAAACTTTTTTTTCTTCCCCCAGTAGGTAAGCTGCCTTATAGAACAGTATAAAAAGCTAAAAATAAAAATTACTGTCTGAAAAATCACTTCATAAAAAAACAGTTTAGTGATTTTTCTTGTTACACATGGCAAAAATTATTAAATAGCTGTGGCACTAAAAGGGTTAGTACTTATTTGTAAATGTTCTTTAGCAATTAAGGATCAAATATTTGTATATTATTTGAAATTTATATTCTTCTTTTTTTCTTTATGCTTGACAAAAATATAATTTTAGTTAACTTTGCTAGCTAAACATCACAAAATCATGACCCACTTATTGATTGAAGTATTTATGTATACTCTAATTTTCTTTTATTTAAAAAATTTTGGTTTAATTATAACGATGTGTAATGAAATAATATATTTTATATTTTTGATTTTTTTTTTATATCCAACATTTTACTTGAAAACAAGCATGGTGTAGGTCAGTATTTCCCAAACTGTTGTACATGTACACCCTGAGGGGTGTGAAGGATTTCAAGGTGTGTGGGATGTACCATTGAGTTTTATTAACAATCAAAAATGTTTTCAGAATAGAAAGTTTGATAAAAAAAATATAGAATTTACGTGATATCATGAAGTTTTATAAGCTTTTATTTCCCTCTTGTCACGCTTTTGTTTGGATCACCGTTAAAGCTTTATTAAAACTGTGAATGATAGTTTTATACTTTATAAGAATTACTGGGAGGCTTACATTGTTTTACGATGGCCCCACGAAAGGGGTACTCAACTGGCGAAAGTTTGGGAAACATTGTTCTGGTAGGGAAGCTACCTATAGACTTATTATTATGTCTTTGTGTGTTAGGACAGGTTGGCAACCCTTTTAGTAGTGATGTGCCATATTTATTGCAAAGTTGCTCAGCGTGTTAACCATCCTAAGCCCGCCTGAATCATTTCTATTTTTATATTACTTAGCTAGTACAACTTGTAAAACAAATTTAAGTTGATCTTGTAAAATGTAAATGTAATATAATGTTTCTAATATTAATACATTAAATAGCTACTGTTTCTAGAATATCTAACAATTTAAGTATAAATCAGAAAAATCAGAATAAATACTAAAGTTATGAGACCAAATAAACACTCACCAGATGCAGGGACAGGCATCAATCTTGTCTTGTTTGTCTGGGTTTGACTCCTGGCCCGCTGTACTGATATTTTTTTCATTGATGAGTTTTCTACTTTCTATCCACTCTCGTGCTATCACATTTCCTCTAAATTCCACCCACCTTATTCCTACAATACTACTGTGAATTTTTGAATAATCTGGACAGATACAGTCTATTTATCAGAACGTTCCTTATCTGACAGCTAAAATAATTACTACATCTACTTCCACGTATTTATACGTCAAGTCACGTATTCTGAGGTTTTCACTTTCCAGAGATGCTATAAGAACCTAAAGTAATACTAATGGTGTATTAAAATCCCTTTTGGCCGCAAACCAATGTGTTTCATATTTTGTACAATAATGTAAAGTAAGCAAGAGTGAAGGAAGCCAATCTGAAAGGAGAGTTAGGTTAGGCCTAGATCCCTTTGGGGTTAGTCAAGTGTTAAGTAAATAAGCAGATTTTCGGCCATTTTGGATCCCCAACCCCCCACTCCTCCGTGTTGCTTACCTTATAGTTCTCAACTTTTTCTGTAATTAGTTCAATGGATAACCATTATTTTTCATGCAATTTATAAACTGCTGGTAATTACTAACGTAGAGGTGCAAATTAATGGTGAGAAATAGTTCACAATAAATACTTTTGTAAAATGTATTTAAATTTATTGTACTACGCCGGTAAAATTTTTAAAAATGTTAAAATATATTTTTCTTATCTACCCTTAGTTAAAATTATATTTAAAGTTAATTATTACTATTATTATTGCCATCAAAAACTCTACCATTTTTTATCTGATGACCTTGGATTATGGATCCTCGTCTCAAAATATTTAGTTAATAGGTGTCCATTTGGGGTCGCTGGGTCACTCTGACATTTTTGCCTGTGTAAGCATTGTTCCGAGCCCCCTTCCCCCTGTTCATCAAAAATAAGCAAAGCTAGAAACAAAACCCCTTATCCCCCCTTAAAGCACTTAAATAATACTTGAATGCCTCCTTTTTCATATAGAAATTATGTTTCACTTTATATGAAGAAAGGAATATTTCTGAAAATCTATTAATATTCCACTCATCTGTACTCGACGCCCGGTGGTTTAGTTAACCTACTGTGTGTGGTTATATTCTAGTCAACTCCAGTGGGATCGCTACAGACCGGTCACGAGATCGTCGTGTCGCCCAATCGAGACAGACACGCTGCGGCCAACAAGGTAAAAAAAAAACTTAACAGGCATACACCTTTGAATAGACCTTCCCACTCACCCACTCCTAAGAAAATATGGAGTCCCAAAAACACCTTGGTTTGTACCGTAATGATTTTTTTAAATTTGTTTTATTCTAACAAAATATTAATTAGTTGTCTGTCGTGAAAAGTTATACATTTTTTCTTGATTCTTATGTAAAATATGCTTCCATCCGCTGTGATATTTGGGTTGAAAAAATCCATTTAATTCATTAAATGGTTTTTGAGAGAGAGAAAAATTATTCATATTTGAACTTTAAAAACTGATTGATTATTATCACACATTATTAATTTGCTAATATATTTGTTATAAATGTGTCTCTCCTATCCGATTTAATCTGAATGTTAGGAAACACAAAGTTTAGAAAATATTTTCTGTTCTTAAATAGTTTTACTTTCATAATCTCAATATTAAATGAAGTTGAGGGGCATATGTGATTTTGTGGGATTTGGAATGATGGGAAGTTACGACTACTGGGTGAGCATTCCAAATTAATAATATAATCATAAACTCCCAGGTGTTTTGTCTGAATATGTGTTAGGGGGCATGGCACGTGTGATGTCATACAGTTGATGTGCTACAGTTTATCAACCTGAAATTGATCCTTAACTCCTTTCAGATTGATCCTATAAAATATTTTTAATTACCTTTTTTTTTTTGTTCAATGACAAATTTTATACCTCTTGTTAAGAAACTACATCACTACTATTGTGTTTTACGGTGTAACTTCCTGTTTATAATTCCTCATTCATGATTTCTAACATTCTTTCCCTTCTATTCTGTTACAGGTTATGGTAATTGGTAATAGTATTCTTTTAAGATAATATAAAAGATATTTAAGAGCAATTGAAGCATGAAATTTGTTTCTATCTTCTAGTAAAATAATTGTTGTTTTAAAATATTGATTCCTTCAGATATTGAAAGTCATTTAAAAGTAACTTACACCAGCAGCAGCAAAAAACAACAGATGACACACTTTTCTTTGTGTATCTTATGTCAAAAAAATAAATCTCCCCTAGTTAATCCAAACTGTTATGAAAGAGTTAGTGTGTGTTAAGAAGATATCTGAGTGGAAAGATTGTGAATACTTGAACATAAGTTCTTGATTATTCAAATTAATACCTTAAGGACTGAAAAATGAAAAGAATTATGGTATTCGGAATGCTACAAGCAATGTACTCATATGGCAAACGTGGATTTAAGCAAAGGATTGTACGAAGCTACACTACAAGATCAAAATTACCTATGTAAGATAGAAATAAATGCTTATTTTGCAATAAAGAAGGAAAAAGAAGAAATCAATCATATTTGGTAGCAAATAGCAGGCATTTGTTTGAAGATAGCAATAGAACTGCCTAATAATAACATATTGAAGATTTGTCTAAGCGATTGTAGAACTCCTGGGTACCCTCACTTAAGGGAAATTGCATACCACAAGCTATGTTGGAACACACCTGTGGTGAATGACTCGTTGCACAAGCCTACACTAATTGGAGATGTGCAGCCAAATGCATTGTCTTAAAAAGAAACAAATGTTGAATTTGTATCTTCATTTAATGACTTCTCCTTTAAGGTAACACAACAAAAATGGGTGAAAGCGAAACTTTTTACAGGAAAATTGCTGCTAACAATGGCTTAGGAGGGTAGTTGAAAACGAGAAAGCAAACTAAAAGTTTTGTACAATATATTGGAATTATCTTTAGTAATCTGAAAGGGTAAATTAACCTCAACGAGCCTCAATGAAAATAACAGCAGATGTTGGACTATCTAATGCAGAATAAGAATTTGAGCATATCGAAAAAAAAACCATGAGAACCCTTCTTGGAGCAGTTAGGATCTTACAGATAGCCATACTAAATGGTGATCATTCACAGGAAGTTTCGAAGAAGTGAATTTGGCAGATATTGTTCCAAAGGTGGTGCTGTCTAGGACACATGGGTATGAGAAGTACTTCAGAAAAGATGGATACCACTGTAATGAACAGGGCTCATACATTGTCACAGGTGTTCGTATATGAAATGCAATCAAGACAAGCTCTCTACGCAGACACTACCACCCCATGGCATACTCTTGTAAATATAAGTTAGGTTCATTGTGCACACAGATACCCACTGCAAACTCATCATTCCATTCTGCACATCTTTGGAGCTTCTATAGATTGTGTCGGAGTCCTTCGGATTGAGACTCGGACAACAAGATAGGTGGTAGAACTGATGAACGAGTGTGGAGGATCTTACATTCTCTCAGAGTTGGTAAGAGGCATATTTGTCCTTTGGGCTGCGGACAGCATTGCCTTAATCAGGGATACTCCATACCTACAGTTATGGTTATCTATCAGGAGGAGGAGTAAGATGGCCTAATCCCAATAAAATATCAGAACCATCACTCAACATTAACATTGACTAATCCTGTGATATATGATGGAAAAGAACTCATAAATAAAAGCAGTTTTTACTATAAAATTTAGCGGGACATATCACAAATGACAGAAAAAGAATGTTTTAATATACAACTAGTTCAAAGAAGACCAGATTAAATCAGACAGTTGTAGCCTGTGGGTAACAATGAAAAAAAGAGAACCTTCAGCTGTGTAAAAGTGCATGCAAAGTTATCGAGAATAAAGTATCGGAACACAGATGATTCATTATTCACATGTTTGCTGGTTGCTTCAAGTAGTCAAACTGACGTGGATCTACAGAAATGCCCGAGTGATTGTGAATTCTATGAAGTACCTCTTTCAGTGTTCAACTTAGATGTTAAACTGATTCTACCTTCAGACAAAAGCAAGCTGATCAATATGCTAGAAGAGCAACAACTTACAGAGGTTTCGAACAACATGATCAAGGTTTCTTCATCTGTTACTAAGGACAGATTATCTCCCCCAGAGCAAACAGTTTCGAAATTATATTCAGCGGCTGTCTTTGGTGTGATGGTAGAATTGCAAGCACTGCCAAAGCTCTCATGTGAAGACTTGTATGACTTTGCAACTGAACTCAACAAGAAAATAGAACCTTGTATAATGAAACTCATTTGGTATCTAATTATAAAATGTACTCCCTAACTCAATGCGAAGGAAAAGAGTAGGAAAAGGAACAGCTGTCTAGTACAAAATTACCGATTCCAAAAGTATTGAAAAATTATCATGAGCTCCCTCCTATTCAATTTCAAAACTAAATATGAGTTATTAACATACCTCTCAAATAAATCAAGTCAACATGCACAAGGATAAAATGAAAACGATGTATCATGTCGGCACCTGACACCGATGTTTGTTTCTTTTCACTATGGGGGGTCACCATTTTCCCCATCCGACAGCATGTCGGTCACAGGTGTGGGAACTAACATGAGATTTAAGGATATCAAAAGTGTGTGCTCCTGCTCGGGGTCTACAAAAATGAAGGCATTACTAGTTATTCAGGGTGTGATATTACCACGGGTCTTACGAAGAAAGGGAGACTAGCTTTCAAGACTTAGAAGTTAAGAAGGAAGATGAACCGTTTCATAGAATGAATCATTGGTCAAGTCTTCCAGCCAGTAACAAGGTTTTTGGACATCAGTCAGCTGCGTCGGTAGGTGTTAAAATAGAGAGAGAGAGAGAGATGCAAAGTTAAAATATGCTACCAACCAGATCCTCTCTAGCACCATACGGGTTCATTACCAGTTGCTAGAGAAGAGACATTCTTATAAACAACATCCAAAATCTCCCGGGCTTCTATGTGCACCACAAGCAATAATGTAGCAATTGAAAATGGACTCTAAAACCTTAATTTGTCTTTTCAAATGTAAATAGATATTGTGGCTTTAATAAATAGTATATTTCAAGGAGAACGTTGCAAATTATTTCACACCTTCCAATTTAGTGAGCATACAGTCGAAGGCTTGCGATGAAGGCTCTGTCTCTCAAACGTTAAACTATATCAAGATAGACTTTATAAATTTTTATTCCTTTTTTTTTCATGTTTAACAGAAAAAGGTACTTAGCATATTTTTCATAGAATTGCCCTAAAAGCAGTACCAGATCAAAAAAGAAATTAGTATATGTAACGGCAGCCATCTTACATTAATGATGTCATACAGGCCCCCTGCCTCAAATTCAGACAAAACACCTCTATGTTTCTGAAGTAGGCATATTTTTCCTTCATTCACAATCCTCAGACTAGATATTATTGTAACAAATGCCCCTACACTATTAAATGTATCTCAATGTTTTGTTTTTTATAGTGTACTATATTAACGGTCTGGGTGCTTAATTTGTCCAGAAATTAAGTAAAGTCTCAAATAACCAGTATAATGTCACTGAAACATACAAATTACTTGGAATTAAACTCTTTTCCCCCTCCCTAGCAATCCATCTTTAACTATTATCAATATTAAATTATCAAACAAGAATTATGTTAATAAATTAAATTGGTCTTGATGTACTTGTTATCTTACCACAAACTAAACCAGGGTTCACATGCTCACGGCCTGCGGGCCGCATCCGGCCCACAAGACATGTCTGAGTCTAATTCAAACTAAGTTATATTTTTTAACTCTTATTACTTGACCGTGGGAATTTTTATTTACCCAATTTAATATATACTTCTTAGAGTATTTTGCTTCCTCGCGTAAACATCTGGGGAAAGCTATTAAATATTTTAAATATACAGTAATGATTTTAAATACTTAGAATCACAAAGCTAGAATATACCCTACATTGGTGGGTGTGCGGTTTAAACGTCCGGCTCTTATGGGCTAGTAGTTCGGTTTTGGTGAGGTAAGCAAGGGTTTGAATTCCAGCCGGATATACAGAGCTTGTTTTCCTGAATCGCTCCCCACATTCTCTTCTCTCAAATGTTGTTATATTTATTCTAGATTATGTCTTCTCAGTCTCTTACCCCCTAGCGTGATTAAAATGTGCATAGTCTGGAGGGGTTGTAAGACGCGGCTCAAAAACAATAGTATAGAATAAATTGAATTAAGTAAACATGTTTCTATAGTTTGTGGCCCGCAACACGCCCTGAGTTTGTGACCCCAGGCTCTTGGACAAATTTGAGTTTGAGACCCCTGAACTAAACAAATGAAACACACTCTAGTAAGCCTGGGTGTGGGTTGCCCCCTGCTCCTGTCTCCAAGAGTCACCTGTTGTTCTTTGTTTGTGCTCGGAGGGCCAGGAGTTCTTCACATATGAGGATGATGGTTTAGAAGAGGGAGACACTGTGTTGATTCTACAGGTCAGACTTCCCCTCCATCTCCCACCCCTCCCTCTTACGACTCTTGCTTGCTATTTTGGTTGTAGGTCCCAGCGGCCGTCGACTGAGATAAACCCCTTCCATCATTCCGTTTTCCTGGTCACGCAACCCTCGAGTAATTGTTAGGTAGCTACCAAACGTGTGTTTAAAATTTATACTCACAGTGGCTGAGAAACATTCCCTGTGTATTAGTCTGTAAATGAATTAGTCTTAGTACCTCATTGATGATGCCATTCATTTTTATAATGCCTAGAGAGAGCGAGAGAAAATTGTGTGACAGCGGAGATTTGAAAATGTAATGTTTCGACTTTGCAGTCTGTTGTTGTTTATCTAGTATTTTTTATGGGCTCATGATAAGTTTGATTGAATTCCCTTAGCTTTCAGATGTGTGCTTTTAAGATGTATTTTGTTTTAGAGAGAACTATATAGACAGCATTGGTGTAGTGTAGAATGCTATGAATTATTAACTTTTGTATTGCAAGACAAATTAATTTGCTTTTGTTTGTAGTTGTGAGCTATGTTCTAATACAAGAAAAATAAATTTAAACTAATTTTTACTTATACTCTTTAAATTTAAAAATGTCACCTGGACGGGGAAATTGAACCGAGGGCCTCTGGCTTACTACGCCAATTCTCTTACCACTGAGCTATCCAGGGAGACGTCCTGTGCCAGGGGTAATTCTCCACTCATATTTTTAAGGCAGTATGCGATGGACGTGTGAATATCGTCAGCTACATGAGCAATTGATAAAGATTGCAAGCTATCAGATAACGCAGCGACCTTTGACTCGGGAGGGTTCTTTGTTGCCAACAGTACAAAGACAAATCTACAAATGTGCATACCATAATGGTTTAAATAGACACGCTATTATTTTTAATTGTTTCAAATGATTGTGAGATAAACTATATAAATTTGTATTCTATATAATGTATTCGAAAAAAGCTACAGAAAACAAGTGCCTTTAATTCTTAATAAAGCTATCTTGATATTTAATAGAAACTTTAGGAACTAAGCTTGGCTTTGTCTTGACCAGAAGAAGCAAGGCTTACATACTCGACAATATCTCAATTTATTATCCAATATTACAAGCTATTTGCGAGTTTGTAAAAAAATCCCAAAGGATTTATTGTTTTGTTTTATGTATCATGGAGTGAAAAGGTTTAAAAACTTTTATTTGAAGTTTCAGTAAATATTTCCTAGATGAATAAAATTCGCTGAAATTATTGTAATGGTATGTAATGAATTTCTATAAATCTATCAGCGGTAGTGGTTCAACTGTTTGTTGAAATAACCGTGCTTATTTATAATATTTTTTTGATTGTACCAAAACAACTTTGATATTTAAATATTTTTAGGAATTGGGTGGGGCTGCATTATTTATAAAAACAATAGTCAAAAGTATTTTCGTTATTTCCTTCCCTTTACTAACATTAGTGGTTTTTTTTTCTTTGATTCTTTACTTGATGAAACTTTTAAGGGTATTTTCATTAAAATTGGACACCAAACACTACCACAAAATTTATCATGTTTTTGATTCAATATTTTAGAGTATATTCATAAAAATATAAGTTTCTAGAAACTTTTAATCTTGACACCCAAGAAAATTTTTATTTTATATTAAAAGTGTTAAATTTGAATATTTTTGACCAATTTATTTATTTGTGGAAAAAAAAAAATTATGAGATACAATATTCAGTATTTAGCACGTGGTGTCCTCTTTTAAGTGTAGACCTCATTATTGAAATAATATTAAATGTTTTTAATAAACTCTGTCCGGTTATGTGCATGAAGGGGTTTGGGGATGTTTGTCTTGTTTTCCCCCCTCCCCCCGAGTTTGCTGAGCGCATGTTGTCTTGTGTGTCCCGCAGGGCGGTGGTAAGGGAGTCCCCGCGTGGCCAGACGTTCCCAAACAGACTAACACATTAGGAAATTTGACTCCCGCAGACAGGCACGGATCTGTTCAGGTGAGAACAAGCCCTAGCGCTGACTTCATATAAGCCTGTGCGGATCCAACATTTTCAATTTGCAATCGAATCTGAGTCAAAAATGCTACCATGGAAAAATTTTCAAAATTCTATGTGTTATAACTTTTTTGTTTCGAATCCATTAAAACTGTGTCCAAACAATTAATAGGTTATAATTATTAAAAATTATCAAGTTTCTATGGTCATTTTAAATATTTTCATTTGATCCGTTAAAATAAAAATGGAATTTAAATATGGCCACATGACTCTGCTAATAGGAATTTTCACTTTTAATGTTTGGCTCTTAGATTTGAATTTTAAATTAAATTTTATTCTATTCAATCCAAATCTTTGATAACTTCATATTTGAAGTTTTGAATCAGATTCGAATCATTTACACAATTATGGATTCAAAATTTTGGAGCTTCGCACAGGCTTACTTACTTCTATCGCATGATGTGATTGTTACTATTCAGAACAAGCAAAGCTTCTTCAAAATCAAATAATATTTGTGTGTTTATGTTGGAAATAAATACTCAATGTAACCATAAATAACTAAAACTAATATATTATATAGGTGTCATGTATCCTATTTTCCTTGATTCCAATTCCTTAACATTTATAATCCATGAATATATTTATAATTTGTCAGGTACTTAATGGAAACAGATAAAAGATTTACTAAGGGTCACAATTTAAAACTACTTTTCTGAATAAAGATATTTCATTTAAATAATAGCACTTTCATCAGCTGGTAGTTATACAATAATGGGTTGGTTTTTTTAAAAAAACACTATAAAACAATAAAGTGAAAATTGAGTTAAAGAAAACCCACCTATGAAAAGAAAATGAATGCGTAGATGTGATATCTTTTTCTTTTATTCTAACTATTCTAATTCAAAAAGGATTATTATTTTTTTTAAATGAGACTATTTATCTTTTAGCTCGGTGGTTCCCACGCTTTAACATATTGCGGACTGCCTGAAGCTAATGATAATACACCGCGGTTCCCTTAATCTGCCGCACCATACAAGGGGAAATCAAAAACCTTCCCCATACATGTCTATCATTCTACATAATACACTTCATATCAATAAGAGAAAAAAGATACAGTCGGCCGGAACAAAACACAGGTGTTTAGTAGGTAAATTGTGAATAGTGAATATTTTTATTATGTGAAAATACAAATTAAGAATAGGCCTAACTTAAAAATCTAGATAAGTTTTAAATCACATTACTAAAATTTGTTTTATAATGACTCGTTAACTTTGTCACACTCGCTTGTGGTAGGCGTAACTTTAAGACAGGCTTGTCCCATGTTAAATGATGAAAAACTTAATTTCTGCCGCTAAGAATTAAGAAATATATAAAAAGTATTACTCGTATACGACAATGTGTTTAGCTATAAAACCTTTTGTGGAAGACAATAGTTTGATAAATCTGAGCAACGTGTTTTGACTGATTGTAGAGGAACTTCCCCTCGCACCCCCCATGGAAAGTCTTGTATAAATTTACCTTTCTCTACCTTTCATTATTTTAACGGAGCAAATTATAAGGCATGAAATGTCCGTGTGCTAAGAGTAACTATTGCAAGTTATTAATATTTCCTAATATTATGGTTGTTCCAAGTTCACTTTTTACATTTGAAGTCAAGTCAGATTGAATATATATGAAACATTTCCAAAGTCAAAGCTCATATATTTGTTGGAAAAAACTTTCAACACTAAACATAATTTAGAAAATATTTTGTCCTCGGTTGATAAATCAAGTTACCATCCCAACAACATTTAATCTTTTCTTCTTTTATTTTTCCGACATTAATTTGTAACGTACACTTGGTTTGCCCTGAAAGGTATTAGCCTTACCTTGACTAATTACACTATGGCCTTATCCCATAAGCCACGCCATAGTGGAACCATACAATGTAAGCTTGATATACCTTCAAGGTAAATGAAGAGTAGACCTACGCAAGACTGGAAAGAAATAAGCGTTAAATTTACATTTAGCTGTGCATATTTTTATTAGAGTCGGGTCGAACCCACTATTCTACAAATTTGAATCTCAAATCAGACGTTACAATTTACCTTGGAATTATGAATCTTAAATTTAAATCTTGGTAAAAGTAATGAACACACGAGGAAATATATTTTAGAATAGTAGAAAACGGAAATAGTATCCAAATGTTAACATTATTTCTTATGAAACATTTACTAGACCATTAATACATTCGGCTAAGTGTTAACAACCAGACCCCAGACTAGTTAATTAAGTTCATCCTATAAATAGGATTGGTTCTGAAACATCAATAGGCAGAATTAAGGCTCTAAAACAATTTTCACTTGAAAAATTGAGAAACAAATATTTTTTTTTTTTAGGGAACTTAAATCTCGAGTCCTCGTATCTCTAATATCCTTAAGGATTCTAGGACTCATGCCTAATTTTTATTGTAGAATCTTTGTCATCACCATCCTAATCATTGTCTCTGCAGGGAATCTGGTACATCCTTTTCCATTCCTGTCGGTCTGGTAGAGGATGTGCCAGACGACCCACAGAGGCGGAAACGTCGGATGATGATGATGATGATGATGATGATGATGATGATGATGACAAAGCTTCTTATATAAAGTAAAGGATGGGCCCTTGAATCCTTAAGGATATTAAAGATGCGAGGATTTGAGACTAACATTTCTTTAAAAAAAGCTTTCTCTATAAAGAAAACTTCTTTTCCCTTTATGAGGTAATTGTATTATATTTGGAAGAAGGTGCAGGAAAGGTGGATACAAACATATTATAAAAATGAACACAAACAATATGGCTTTTACAATGAAAAGAACACTGCAAACAAACAAGTGAAAAAAATAAAACAAGACTATCAAGTAGGGATGTGGAAAGCTGTTTGTTTTCAGCTTAGCACATCCCTACTTGATAGTCTTGTTTTATTGTTTTCACTTGTCCATTTGCATTCTATTCCATTTACATTTAATTTTGAGGTTATAGTGACCCCAACACCCATTGCTCATTATTAAACATAGCATGATTTGTTTTTGTTTTATGAAGAATTTTCTTGGACCTGTTTTCCCCGTTTTTTCCAGGTAGATTGCATGAAGTGTGTGGTCTTGTGAACCTTGAGCCAATTTCTCCCTATCCATGACTGCCAAGAAAATAGAATAACTTTTGTACCTGAACCGGTTCTATGGTTTATTAGGTGTTATAGAACCATATACTCTCATGTTTAGGGTTTCACAAGTGTTTGTCACTAAGTTCTTACAAGGCATTCAATAAATATGTTTACCAAGCATTGTTTGTTCAATATTTTGTGTTCTCCAAAATACTTCACAATAGAAAAATAAATTCCTGACGGCAGTAAGTACAGTATTTTTAATTATCTAAGGATTTGTAATTATCCTGTGTCAAATTCTTTTTATATATATAATAATGGAATTTGATGAAAATAATAAAAACTGAAAATAAACTAATAAGGGTAAATTTAATGAAGAAAGCCCACCTAGAGATTGAGGAAAAATATGGAAAGAATCCAATGCTCATAGGTGATAGGTTCTTTCTCTCTTCTATAGTAGAAATAGTCACACACATATTTAAACACACATTGAGTAATATTTCACCATTGTCGCTCACTTTGTGTTAACATTGCTACTATAGACGATAGAAAGAAGATGGCGCCTTTGTGCTTTGGATTTTTCCGACATTTTGTTTTTCTTTCGATAGGTGGACTCTATTCATTAACACTTTGTCCGCTGAACCTTTATATACTATTCTGATCAGTCTAGCGGATCCTTTTTCATAAAACATGCACATTTTCTAAATCTTATCAATAAATGTATTTTATTGGTATAAAATTGGTACTTACATTTAATTTTCCTCTGGAATTTCTTCTTTAACATGATGTATTACTCAAATTACTTACTCTTATAAACATTTACTTGATTTATTCAAAGAAGGTTTTTTTAAAAAAAGTTTTTCACAAACAAATTTTTTTTGTTTACTTTGATATCTAGAAAAATAACCAAACTAATAGGCTTAGTTTGTTTACAAAATTTCTCCCGTTCATAAACATGGATATTATGAATGAAACAAACAAAAAATAACAATAATAATTTACAAATAAAATTTACTCTTGAACAAACCTGATTCATTTTCCGATGCAAAATTGGGATCCAGTAATTCTGAATCATCAAAACATTCATCACTTTTATTTAAATAATCTCGTATTTTTTCAGAATTTAAACACTCCCTAATCTAGTCACTATACTAATAAAATAAATATAATGCTGCAAACACAATTATTTCACTCACGAAGTAAACAAAACAAACCTCTAAACCATAGATTCTAAACTTGATTGACAACACGCCTAAGATAATAGAGCAAAGAGATTGTATTTTTAAAAAGCAGTGTGATCTATTGGCAGAAGTATACATTAAGATGATTAAATAAACCATCCCTAATAACATATTGTAGTAATATAACGGGGGATACCATTAAAAGGCAGGAAAATTATCCATAGTGATATTACGCTGCTCGCAGAAATCCCAAATCTCCAAACGTCGTAATATTACAACGTTAGCAGGCTAAGTGTTAACACATTGCACACCACACCCGAACTTTACTCAGGTCCTCTTTTAAATGTTGACATATGCGATGGCCCGAGATACGCTCTGGTATAGTGTTCTGTAAATGTACTTTCTTAGTTCATAAAAAAATACACTAAGTGGTAGCACTTCCCATAGTAAAACTAAATAAGCCTATTTTTCTAAACACTTCAACAATGCTCTTCTACCATCTGTGGTACTTGTCAAAATGGATTCCTCAAAAGCAACTTTGCTTAATAATTCTAACAGAGAATTATTGCTAGGCCTAAATGTTTAATAAACACCAAAGAAAAGTATGATAGTTCAAAAAGTATTCTCACAGCAAAAATTCAAAATATCATAAATTTGGCCGCTATCTGACACTTCAACATGTAATTACATGCTGGTGCATGTTAAATTTACACTTATTAGTTTTAGTTTATCAATTCCCATTAGTATAAGATAATTTGACTGTTGGGCCATCCTGTGTAGAAAGTTATTATGTAATTTTTTTTTTGTAGTGCTTTTAAAACCATTCATTATGATTATTATATTTATAATATTTGTATGTACACTCCGTTTAGGTTAAAGGTAGCAAGCTTAACTTGATTGATAACAGTATACACTTGTTTTGACAGTTCAATGGTCTAAAGTGTCAAATGGACTGAACTGCCTATGACGGGGATTCAAGTCTTGATTGCGTAAACCGAGTTTTTTTTATTCACCCCTTGAATGGTTTTCCATCCTCACTCTCTCTCTCCATACAAATGCTTGTACACTTCTTATAAATTCACTTGTCCTCATCTCGAACACATTAGTGTAATTAGTACATTTATGTATTCAAATGGGTAGTAAAATGTGGCGCTATAAAAATAATTATAACAGTGTTGGAGTATCTACAGTAGCCCCATGGCTTCTTTGGTGCTGACTGACAGCTCACAGCTGACTTCTGACAGTCAAAATTTAGATATATAGCTAAATTTTTACTGCCAAAAGTGACATCTACTAAACACATGTCTTTGCAGATCATCTGGCTCAGCATAGGGATACGTAATTTGGTCTGGTAACTTTTTAAAGCTGTCAACTGTCAGTTGTGATCTGTCAGTCAGCACCAAAGAAGCCATGTGGCTACTGTATATTAATAAAATAGTGTTTTTGTGACCACACACAGAGGTTTTGAAATTAGTAGCCCCTGTGTACAGACCCCTGCTGCTACTTTATAATCTGACCATATTGGAACCCATCAGGGCGATATTGCGGTCGATATATTTTATTAAATAATAATGTATGTCCTGTACAAAAGGAACTAATAAGTGATTTGTACATCAGGTTGTGAGTTCGACCAACGGTGAGTTGGCAAACGACGACCCCACTGCAGGTCATTCCAACACACCCATCACGGCGCAGGCAGAGGTTGAGATAGTGGATGAGACAAAGTAAGTGGTTGTTCACCTGCTACACTTACTAAAGTTCAGGTTCCGACTCGAAACTTCGCACAGGTTTAAGATGAGTATCTGCCCGCTTCGGTGGCCGCATGGTCTAAGCTGCTACACCCGTGCTAGACTAAACTGCCGGAGACGAGATCGGGGTTTCATCTCGGTTGGGTGCATTGATGGTGGTATTTTCCTAAATTGGTTTCTACTCACCCTCACTGCAAATGTGGGTGCACTTGCTCTAAATCCAACCTTTATAACCCCTAAAATCATCATCAACTTTTTCCAGCATGTGGCCGGGTCAGTTTAGTAAAATTCTTCCTCCATCTATCTTTATCCTTCCACGATTCTTTATCCTTTAATTTCTTCCATTCTTCTCTCACTTGAACACTTAATGTTATTTGCTCCTCCCATCTCTTTCTTGGTCTTCCTTGCAGTCTTTTCCCTACATAGTTCATTTCCATACATTTGTTTGGCATCCTCATTACATGTCCATACAATCTCAGTTTTGCTTCCTCTACTATCTCGTGTACTCCTTATAACCCGAACGAGTAGTAAGACGCGGTGCTTGAAAAAAAGAGAGGTAATCTATCGTGCGTGTCATCTTCTTCCCTTCCGCAGATGTTGCTGCTTCTTCAAGCGCAGGAAGAAGAAATCTGGCCGCCAGAAATGACTAGCGGTGGTGCAGTGCAGCCCGGAGCGGGAGGCAGTCACCCTCTTGAGGGCTACGTCTCACTCCAACTCTCGGGACAGTGTCCTCAACAACCCTAGCAATGGGGAGTTTGCCCCTCGCTACCCCACGCCTGCGTCTGTCACGTGAAACCGACATTTAGCGTACCCATGGCCTGCATTGGGGATTGCAAAATATTATTGATTTTTGTTTGTGTTTGTTCTGTACACTCATTGCAGCATAAAAGTTGATCAACTGGAACCAGTTAATATGCTCTTCATACCTCGAGTAGATAAATGCATAGAATTGTTTCTATGAGTGGTTTTATCAGGAGTTTACTTACTCAAGTAGTAGAAAGTATTTTATTTTTAAGGGGGGCTTTATTATTATTATTCTTTACAAGATAAACAACAAAATGTTATTGCATTTAAAAAAAAAAATCTCGTCTTCATGAACATTAAGTGGCACAACTCAGGCCTCCCCTCTCCATTACTCCTCTTTCGGTTTCTCGACTCCAATTTTCTTCTTTGAATTACGATTTAATAAAACATCATACTTAAGGCTTGAATATTAGAATTACCGCTATTGTCTTAATATTTTCTGTATTTATTTTTGCAATTATTGTTTTTATGGGAAACTTCTCATCACTTTCGACTAATTTATATTTTGGAATTCTAACACTCCCTAGTTTCATAGCTCAGCACATAATCCAAAGTGTTGGTAGTAAAATGTGCCGAACCGTGTTTTAATGGATTCATATTCGTAAATTTTAACCTTGGTTTTTCAATTCTTGTTTCATCAATATATATATATATACCATTTCAACCTTATTCCATGCATCAAATCTCACATTAAAATATGTTATTTATTTATATACCGTACTGCACTGTATTTTTTTTAATGTGAATAGTAAAATAAATATTTAAACAAAACCACCATGCTTGATTTGTGCATGATCGTTAAAACATAATAAGTCACAATAAAACATTACCCAATTCGGAAATTTGCCATTTTGTATAAAGGTCGGAAGTTTAATTTGATCGAATTTGAGAACTAAGAATTATATTGAAAATAGTGATATTAAAATAGATTTATGATAATTTTGATATCAGTGAGACGGGGGCATGTTTTGCCTCAAGACCCTGATACACACTCCATTTCCATAGGTCCTTGGTCCGTAAGAAATCAATGTCTCAATATCAGATTATTCTGGTCACAAGAGTCCTTATCCTTAAGTCCGTACTCTGTAGAAGTTGATCGACTTTAATTTTATAAGGACTAGCTTACGCGGACAACCATTCACAGCTAAGTAAATATGTGCATGCGTGTTGGGATCCATCTTAAACACCAAAATAGATTATTTTTTATTATATTTTATTCTGTGATCGGTTATATTCTTGTTAAAGATCAAAACCCATATATACATAGAGGAAGTATGAAAATAATATTAAAAGTATTTGCTTTGTTTATATTCAGAATACCTGGTACCTACATTGGTTTTTCATTTACAGGCTAAAGGCAAAGCTCTTCTAAGTTTGATAGTTAAAATCGTGTTATAAATATATTTACTGTGTTTGTACTACATTTTAAGTATATCCTGGAAATTTTCTCAACAAAAATGTTTCTTTAGTTTCTTTCATTTATCAGCTGACTTATTGGTGCCTGCTCCTTGCTGTAGACACTTTTCTTTTGAAGTTTTCGAATGGACGAAGTCTCTGACTATCTCATTGGTTTGAACGGTCACATTATTATGGATATGGACCCTCTAATATAATTTCTTAAGGACAAGGACTACGGCGTACAGACTACGGATCGACAAATACAGAGTTTGTTTCAGGGTTTTCGAGTGCTGTGCTATACAAAAATACAAGTCGACACCTTTTAAAACTCTAATGGAATGAGTGAGTTTCGCATATCTGGTATATATAGACGATGCATTTGAGACATACAAAATCTTACTATGAAACTGGCCCTAACAATTAGCTTCTTGACAATTTTTAATAGAAGGATTACAAAAGTCTAATTAACTCATCATCAACACCAGCCGAAAGCATAATACGTGACACACCAGTAGTCATAAGTGTCCTAGAGGGATGGAAGTATTTTTGCAATGGGCTTGAACTGCATAAACTCAACTGTTTTCAACCTGTGGCCAGGTCACTTTAGTGAATTGCCTTAATTTTCTTCTTATACTCTCACTTGCACATTTTCTCTTATCTGCTCTTCCCATCCTTTTCTTGGTCTTTCTTGCAGTCTTTTTCTCCGCATACTTCCAACTTCGTTCTCATTGGTATATAGGATGTACAAAATTGGTTACATTTTAAAAAGTGTCCAACTATAATCTCTGATGTGATATCGTTCTCTATTTATTTATTTTTACTAAGGAGCTAAATTTGTGTTTTTTTATTTTAAAAATAAGATCAGCGTGAAGCTTTTATTCATAAAACTGTTTTGAAAATTAAATGTATATAAATAACTTTGTTCTTTGAAGGTAAATTTTACAATGTGAAGTCAAAGTGAAACTTGAAAAATTTGAAAAATATTTCTTTTTAATTATAAATACAGTTGAAGCATGATTTGTCGAGGTTTGGGGCACATACTTTTACACAGGATGAAAGATGCTTGCTTACACAGCAAAATAATGTTCACACGTAAAAAAAAACGATCTGAACCTGCCCTAGTTTATTTTATCGCCAACCCTACTCCAGGTCACAACAGGGTTTTCTCCTTAATTTACTGTGTCAACCAGCTGTTGACATTTTGTTTTGATACTGTTTTAATGTGAATTTATTGTGCATTTTTGTAGAACAAAAGAAAAATAAACATGTTAACCCTAAAACGGCAATGTGTGATTTTAGTCGGACATGATAAAGGCAAGGCATAAATAAAACTAGCTATGTAGTATTCTGCGAGTAAGTCTACCATTTTTTGATTAAAATAAAAATAGTATAAAGATACTGGAATATGTTTCAAAGCCAAATTAATAAAACACAAAATAATCACTTTACAAATAACAGTATGTAAATTAAACATCTGCGAAACAAATTTTTTTGAGTTCAAATCAAAGCAAATACCATTCGCAAATTTTAAATAATTATTGAATCAAATCATATCTCTATTAAATTTGATAAGCTTATGATGTTGAAAAACCCCATTAGATTAGTTTTGAACCATAGTCCTATTAATTTCTTCAACATGATAACGCTACGTATTATCCAAGGGTGCGATAATAAACCGTTGTATCATCGAGTTAGCTGTTGAATATTTGGGGAGTAAAGTCATGATTTAAAACAATGAGGGGCGTACAAACCGAACTAGTAGTAAGACGCTTTGTTAATAAATAGAAATAAAACAATGCGTGAAGTGCCTAAAATTGGATCATCATAAAGTGAGGTAAGCCTGTATTTTATTGATTGCAATATTGTATTTCCTTAATTCTCTTAGAAAAATGTAATATAGGCTTCACTCTATTCTTGGTGAAAAGGGGGGCTGGGGGTAGGTGTATTTCTTAAGTCATGAAGTAAAGTTTAACATCTAATAATAATTTTCCAATAAGTGTCTCAATACAAACCCGGTTTAATTATTTATTACATAATATCTTATGAATCTAGGTTTTATTCTATTGGAACTCATCACAAGGTAAACGCTCAACACAACTTAATAAAAGAGGAAACAAAAACAGGGGGGGGCGGGGGGGGACAA
>CABFOV010003199.1:18603-35753 GCA_902141375.1 Timema poppense | reverse complement strand
GGGGGGGAAGAAAAAGGAAAAATAGGTAAAGAATGACGGGACAACTTGATAGGAACATGTAAATGGAACGAATAACATAAATAACAAACAAAGGATATGAACATTAATTATGAATATATAATTATATCTCCTTAAAGAAAGCCACCAAAGAGCTTTTGTTCCCTTTAATATGTTTCTATCCACCTTTCCTGTACCTTCTTCCAAAAATAGCAGGTTGCCTCAAAATGTGAAAAGAGAGATAATAATGTTAACCGCGAGTAGGTACGGTTAAATTCCTGATAAACCTTGAAAGAAATCCCAAACACACGCTAGTGGTAAGTTCCGAATAATAAACAGGTCCATATATTCATTTCACGGGCGAGCGCTCTTCCTGAGCGATGTCGGAGAATGATCGAGGTGGAGGGGAAGGGGTCATATTCTTTTCAATCTCTGTACACTACCCAAGTCTCTCTAATTAAGACGCATAGAAATCAACATTAATTTATTGTTATTGAGCATTTTTCACTCATTTTATTTTATCATTGGTACTAATTTGGGATCCTTATGTCCCGTTCCCTGCAAGGGAACTGTATTGACTCATAAGGGAGTCCTCTGGTAGCTTTGCCCCTTAAAGGGAATTTCCTTTCAAAGGAACATTTATGGCTGCTTTAGATACTCTTCATAAATATTAGTTATTTATTTTAGTAATAAAATATGTATATATTTTGGGTTCAAGATTATTATTTTTTTTGTGAATTAAAATATGTGCCACAAATGTGGTACTCATATGTTGATGCTTTGAAATCCTACAATTTAATCCATGAGCTAAAATATTTATATTATGATGGAACTTGATGGCCACTCACCTTTGAAAAAGATTTTTTTTTTCACAGATAGGAAGAAGTTGAGAAAAAAATTATAAATTTTATTTACTAGAGGGGAATTACCTTTTTCATATATAAATTATTTAATATTGTATACATATTTCTTGTGTCAAGAATTTAATAGACAACAGTAAAAGTATAAAGTATTCTTGATGACTATTCGAAGTTCACAAATGTTTGTTGTTTCATGATTGAAAAAATATTCTACCAACTAAAATTAGGTTGGAAAAGTTTTATTGCACAATTGTTTGTAAAATATTGTTTTAAGCTAATAATTTATCACCACTTATATTTCATTTACTTAATAATTTGTTTCATATGAATGTTAGTTTGTAATTTATACAATTTTTGAAAATGGAATTAATTCGCCATGAATTAAATATTTCAATCCTCAATTTTGTTATTGGCTAAGCTGATTTTTTTTTTCTCTCTAACCATTGTTGAATGTTCATGCACCTTTATTGATAAATTAATATTTTTTGTTCTGTAAAAGTGTATTAACTTCGTACAACTTAACTAAACGTGATTTCACATAAAAACAAAATTACTAGTAAAGATTATAAAATTAGGCTTACATTTTTTTTAAATCCTTAGAAACGTTCAATAATAAAATAGCCTTATGTATTTAAAGGTCACATCTTTTAAGATATGACTCGACACTGAATTGAACATTTGAACACTGATTTGATTAGTTTACATTGCACATCTGTAATCACACCGCTTCATCATAGTTCCTCCCTCCATATGTGCTATATTCTCACTTGGTTCTTTCTTGCGGATGTGCTTCAATAAAATGAGATAGGCTTTAATTACTCTTGCAACCCACATACAAATTTATATTTTCCTCAAGATCAAACAGATCTACATGCCGAAAAAAATTATTAGGGCTTTTTTTTTTGTATTAATATGGATTTCAAAAGAAGCTTTGCTTATGCATTGGTCTGTCTGGATGTACATGAACACACCAGGTCGCAAATTGCAATGAATTAACCTCAATATTGTTGTATTAACTTCCTTAACTTTACGAGAAACTATTATTTCTTACCAAGTTATTACATTATATTTGGATTTATTAGTAATTAGAACAAAATATCTNATTTTTTTTTTTTTTTTGCTTAAACACAAATAACATCTTCCTATGATCAAGCGGGCCACTATCAAATCGTGACCAAAATAATTTATACTAGCAACAACAACAAAAAGTACCTTTTTGAGCAATGGACCTGTCCACTATTTTAATTTTATTCGTAACAAAATAGATTGTGTGGGTGTGTGCTTAAATTAATGATACAATCAATTCATTGGTTATTAAAACATTCATGAACTTCAAAAATAAAATAAAACTTGATTCTAGGAATAATTTAAATACAAGTTCGAAAGATTTTATCAGGAAAACAAGAGAGAGAAAAAATATCGGGATTTTATTTTCAAGGAGTGGCCATTCTGTTCATATTTTCAAATATCAAAAATTTTAGTAGATGTAAATTTATATATTTCCTATGTATTTAAGTTTTTAAAACATTTTGCAATCTTCAATAAAGGTAATTTTAAACACACTAGGGTTTACACTAATTGTTCTAAAAGAAAGTTATTTTATTGCGTTAACTAAATTTGTGTGATAAAGTGTATGTACAGTATAAAGTATGCATGTAATGTATTATTCGAATAGATGTGATTTGTTTTGAATAATGTTAGCAAAGCAAATATATATATATATTTAAAAAAATTGGTGATAATTGTATGAAAATTAGACTGAAGACGGAGTTTCCTTCAAAGACAATGGACGATCAACTTCAATCCGTTGTGTGAAAAAGTGGTCTATTCAGTTAAAACTAATTTGATATATATAGATATAAAGTATCATATGGGTCACTTTGCTTAAACTAAATATTAAAAATTAAAAAAAATAGGCCATCGTCAGGCTTAAATTATAATATTTTCTTGTTGACACTATTACGATATAATTTTGAATGAATAAAAACAACACTTAACACTATTAAAAAAAAGTCTGAGGTGTGGTTTTTTTAGTTGAAAAAGTGATTTTAATCCCCTTAATTAATGAGCCTTTCTCAAACTTCCCCTCATCCCTCACCTCCCCAACTCCCGTCGAATGAAGTCCCAGAAGAAATTTTTAATGAGCAACGTAATTTGTTGCTCTTTTGAAAATGTTTGAAGAATGTACCGAATTTGTGAAGTGTTTTCTCTGCAGTTTGGTGAGAAATGTTGGACGAAATCAAACCTTAATCAAAGCTAAACAGTATTTTATGAAACAAAGAAGCCAAGAAAATGGAAAAACTGCCGAAATGTTTATTTTGGTAAAATGTTAAATATTTACATCAATTTTGTTGTACGATATCTATATAATGTCCTAGATCAACCTTTCACCATCTTCAGACAAATACTAAGAATATTTCCATTTATCATTTGATTTTTTTTTTGTTTAAGAAAAGTTGTTAAAAAAGTTGGAAAAATTCTAATCAGTAAGGGATTAAAATTTAAGATGTTTGTTGGTTTATAACTTAAGTCAGGTTGTTAAAGAAACATTCTGTCTTAAAAGTTACTGAAGCTACTTAAGTGAATTATTGCCCAATGGCTTGGAAATGTACAGCATATAAACACACTACAATAATTTAAAAGTAGGTGATGGTGAAGGGAGCCAAACTAAGAGGAGAGTTAGGAACAAACACACTTCTTTCTTCATTTGTAAGAAGGAACCAAATATGGTTTTCCAATGAAAAGAACATCACAGTTCACACTTAACATGGCTGACTCTTGAAGAAAATCGATTGTTACCGCCCAATCCCCTGAACTAGGTTTCATTCTATCGGAACTCAGGAGGGATTGTGAAATGCGCAACACAACTTCTACAAGAGGGAATGTTAAAAAAAAAGTTCCTTTTTTATGTTCCTATTCGCCTTTCCCTTAAACTTCTTTCCGATTAAGTAGAATTACATCATAAGACGAAAAGAGGTTTTCCTTGTAGAGATACATTTGTAAAAAGAGAGAAGAGTTGGTTTCTGTCTAGGCTTAACCTAACTATCCTCTAATGTTGGCTTCCTTTACTATCACTTACTTAACATTATTGTACAGTGTTTCTACACTGCCCTATTATACCTAAATTACTTTCAGAAATTCATTATTGAATCTAGGTAATCTGAAACCGCCACTTTTACAGATACAAATTCCACATCTTACGCGTTTAATTTGTGTGAGTCAAATGGTGCTTGGATATGTATTTTTTTAACAGATTTTGGTTTCTAAGGAAGCTAAACAATTTCTTCTCGTGGAAATAAAACGTTGGGAAATAGCTTTCATGGAACACCTTTTATTGTGACCAAAATCTTACTTGATGTCTTTGTTAATCACAAGTCAAATGTACCGCAACCCCGTAACTCAAATTTGTGTATGACTAGGACTTAGGACTTGCCTCTATATAGTTCGAAGATTTTGGAATAAATTATTTTGTTGTTGTTGCTTTTTCAAAAGCTTCTTCCAATTAGGATTCAACTCTAGAAGCATACAATGCTACAAAAATAATATATATAAGCAATAAAGTGCATTAAGCACATGTAATATATAATAAATAAATGATAGATTTCTAGAATAATTGAGCCAAATATAAGTAAAAACAATAAATCATCTTATATACATACATATTTCAGCCTTTTAACTAGAGGTCCCAGTATCGTCTACAAATCTATTATGTCCACTTAATTAAAAACTATAATACACTTTAACCTTGTTAATCCTAACTAATTGCGACCGAAGTTTGTTCGGACTATCCGGAAGAATACAGGGAGACAGTATTTTTACGAATTTTAAATTCCATTTGAATGGGTTTAATCAAATGTTCATTTATTTAAATGATGTATAGTGTCTAATATGTAATGTAAATACTAAGCATTTATTATCAGGTATCACTGTTTATTACTGTTCTCTTTTGACTTTGAGCTTGTTAACCATTAAAATATATTTTATTTGACTCGGAGACCTTCCCCCTCCCCCTACCTCGGACAAGTTTGGGTTATTCAGAATCTCGAACCAACGGGGATTTACTGTACTACATTAGTACAACACTGAATTGAAACATAGTATTGAACTAGCAATGTCACTTTCAAGAAAACGTCGAGTGTGATACATTTTTGCCATTACCGATATTTGGGAGCAAATTCTTTGGTTGATTTATTTCCTTTTAGATTATTCTTTTCTGCACACTCAAGTCATGATAGCATACAGGACTGTTCTTTGTTCAGTTCATGAACAGGTTCTGCCCGCTCTCTACCAGCGTGAACGGAAACAGTCGAAAGTTGTAGATAAAAACACTTTGTTTGAAAAATATATTTTTAGATTTAGTACTTGTGTTACTTAACAAAAGTTTGATTTGATTTGATTTTATTTGACACAAAAGAAATACAAAAGAAGATATTGTTACAACACACTTTTTTTTTATCTTCAGGTGCTGTGGTGTTTGTATAGTTATTTTATAAAATTGTGATTAATTAGTCACGCTGTTTTAATAATATAAAATCGGTGTAGAATTAGTTTTAATCAAAATAGCATGACTGATTAAAATACAAACCCACTTTAAGAATAGTCATTAAAAAAACTAACATGGGATTTTTTTTAGCACTACCTACTATACTACAGTTTCAGACTATATGCCAATTAATTATCCAAAGTAGAAACATGTCATTAACAAACACACATACATTAATCCAGAACATGAGATTATGCACTAAGGATTGCTGAAGAGAACTTGTATGCCCTAAAATAATGTTGTTGTGATTCTGAGTGTTCATATATTTGGATGATCCAACAATATTTATTTAAACCTTTTAACTGTGGGTATATTGAAATAGATTTGTTTTTCCCTCTGCTATGTCTTACTACTCGTACAGGTTATAATATAAAAAATAAAGATTGTTTTAATATTTTTGCCTTTGTTCGATGTATCCTGTTGTGGAAAAGGTAGTATTAAATGAAGTGTGTAATCTCTAACTTTTACTTTATAATTGTAAATATTGGTTTATGGTTGAAGATTGCATTTTAATGATGAGTTAGTTTTATTTAGATATGAACCAATAGGGAAAAATAACTAGTAACTTAAATGTGGTAAATTTAATTGAATGAAAATTATCCTTTATATAAATTACATCCCATAACAGAGGTACATTAAAAAAACTTGAACATAAAAATTGAACAAAGTACAACATGGCATGCAAATCTAAAGCTTCCAATGTAATTTACCATGTTTGTATTTAATTTTTCAAACCTATTTTATATGAAATTTTTCATTCTAAAACACAATAAGCTTGACCACGTTGGTAGAAACGTTCAAACAGCTTGGTGTTTGTTAACACTCAGCCTTAAAAGGATATCTATCTATTCCTATATGAGGAAAACCTCTTTTCACTTTGTGAGGTAATTGTATTATCTCTGGAAGAAGGTACAAGAAAGGTGGATGGATACATATAAAAGGGGGACAAACACAATATGGCTTTTACAATGGAAAGAACACAGTTCACACTTTACACTGCTGCCATTGGACAAAGAGATAATGGCTGCCTCTTGAAGAAAATCGATAGTCACCGCCCAATCCCCTGACCTAGGTTTAATTTTGTCAGAACTAATCAGGAGGGAGTGTGAAACGCGCAACGCAACTTCCTAAAGAAAGGAAACAAAATAACACAAAGGGCAAATATAGAAAATGGACATTGGATGTGAATCTTATATGTTTTAAAATACAATTTGTATCCATTGGGTTTCCTTTTTATCACAATCTATAATGGGAGTGCAAATATTAAAAGTCTGAAGATGGTCGAAAGGACATATTTTCACCCGCATTAATATAATTATTTCTATCCTTTTTTTTTCACCTCAACTTATCTATTATCATGTGTGTCACTATATATTCCATCCAAAAACACATTTGTCACCGTTTTTAGATTGAGAATCAATTGATGGGAAAAAGTAGACTAAGTACTCTCTAAGTGATATTTATAATTACTGTAAAAGATAAACTTAAAAGATTATATCTATGCAATTATATTCTTTCAATAATAACTTGTCTGCTTATGTATCTTGAACACATATTTGTAGGCTTTTTTTTTTTTCTCTTATAAACTTTTGTATGAATAGTTATAAAAAAAAAGTAAAATAAAATTCTATATTAGCGAATTTTAAAGTTTTTGAAATATATATTAATTCCTGTGAACAAATCTTCTTTTGGATATTATATTATAGAGCTTGACTAAATGAATTTTTACGTTTAAAAATCCTACTCTTAAAACTGTTTTATGCCCCCCCATATTTGAACTCTTGTATCTCGTCTTGCAACTTGAGTTCTATATCATTCTTTGTGGAAATTCGTCGGCAGTGTACATACAGATTGCTATTAGCATTCGTTCAATTTCCAAATGTTTCCTGTGGCATAGAACGTTTTTCAAATGTGTTTTTAAGTATTGAAATTTCATTACTAAATGGTTAAATCTTACGTTAAGTTTTCTAGGCTCTCCTGAATAATTTTACTATAAAAATGCATTTAGGTTTTTTACATACCAAAGCATACCTGCCAACTTTTACAATGTCTTCGTAAAATGTATTAAAATAGCTGTTGTTTAAAATTCAACAGGCTCTCTATATATATATATATACACACACACACAAACTTTAGATTTAGCTTTGCGCACCGTGAAGACGTATCTCGATTATTGTAACATATATTGTTTCAATTGGGATTTCATGGCCAATGATAATAGCTGCATGTACGTGTATATCGATATTTGTGTGTCGAGATAAATTTCATCGGGTATCTTTTATATTTTGTATATCTGGTTTGCAGTCAAGATGGCTGGTTTAAACATAATAAATGGTTGAAGTAAATTAAAAAAGTTTTGGTGTCATGGTACAGCATTTGTACAATGTAATGTTTTGTATTTAACACACACATTATTTATTTTGTTTGTCCATGATCTCGTGTGATTGTTTGTCATTTTAGAATCGTTTACAATTGTTGTAACGTTCCGCGCACTATTTCTACTTAAGCGTCATTTATTTTTCCTCTTCCTCAAAAGTTTTCCTAATTCTGATTTCCAAAGTTTGGCAGGTATGCCAAAGAAGTAGTTTATTATTTTTTAATGTACACCTTTCATTTGAGTTTAGGTTTTCATTTTATGTTTTAGTGTGTTGCCTTCAAGTTGTAGATTATTTTGAAAAATTGTTTTGTTTTTTTCATCATAATATTCAATATGATTGTATAAAGTTTTAAAAATTTAAAATAAACGCACATCTTAGCTTCAACACCCATCATTTTCTTCACAACTTTAAAACATTATAAACCAGAAATGTTGACAAATAGTTAAATGATGATAAAACTTTGCCACAGTTAAAATACAGTGTAGTCTCTCGGAAACTCGGCCTAATGTGGACTGAGATAGTGTCGAGTTTTACGATTGAACTTTATAACAAGATGCATGTTTACTATGTCATATTTACTAACTAGGGTAAATCACAGAACAGTATGAAATATTATAGGTACATTTGTACTGTACTGTAGTATTGCACGGTACAGTAACAGTAATATATGAACAGTACTGTATATGTAATATTGTATTGATTTGAATAACATGTTACTGAATTGGAAAACTAAAAACACCACAGCACAACTGTTTTGCTTGAGTTACACAAACAAACTGAGAGTTGAATGACCTTGGATTGTAATGACTTGACGCCAACAACTGTGTGTGTGTGTGTCGAGTTACACGGAATGTCGCGCTATCTAATATTGAGTTTCCAAGATTCTACTGTACTCTGAAATTTTGTACAACTTGAAATAATTGCTTGAAATTTGTTTATAACATTAAGGTTATAGCACTAACACTTTGCTAATTTTGACCAGAACGGGGTGTGCTACCACTGCTGATCGAAAAATATTGGTTGTTTGGTCCAAGATGGGTTGAAAAGGAACGAGGGTTGACATTCGTTCTTTTACAATTTGGTTATAAATAAAGTCTTATGGCCAAAATCAAATCAAATACTGCTTCAATAGAAATATTAAGTAAAATTTTTTACACGTGGTAATATCAACTGTTGTGTAATATTTGTCTTGGGCGTCGTGGTATTTTCTCATAACATTTAATCCAAATTGTCAAACTCGGTTTTGGGGGTAAAGTGATCGCTTTAAGAGCTGATGCTAGTGGGTTCGAACCCAACTGAGGTCATCTTGATTTTTCTTGAGTGATAAAAATGCGTAGCACAACTTCCTTCGGAGGAGGAGTAAAGCCGCTGCTCTCGCTCGTGAAAATAAATTCTCGTATAATCAAGTAGGTTCAGAAAATGTACATTAAACACCTCAAATAAATAAAAATTAAATTTAGTTTAGTTTAAAAAGGTTCTGTTTGAATGCAAATATGCTGATAAAAAATATCCAACAACTTGATTTTTTTAAATACTTTTTATAGCATCGCGTCGTGCTACCCATTTGGGCTATATGCTTTGTTTTATGCGTAGAAATTTGAAATAAATGTTTCTACTGAAGCCATGTTTTATTTTATTTAACTTGCTTTTCCTTCCTTTCTACCTTAACAAATTTCATCTATAATCATTTAATGTTCTATGTTAGGACACTTAATGATACGTGTCAGTGTAAATCTTTTTCCCTTTTATTTGGCTGAATGAATTAAAGTTTAAAGATAAAAAGAAAAAGTTTTACTTGACGATTAAATTACTTTTGTTAACATGGGGCCTTAAAAGGCGGGAGCTTAAAGTTTGTTTCATTGAAACAATTCATTAATGTTTCATTTATAATTTTGTGTTTTTTTTACTTTCTTTTTTTTTAATAAATTAAATGGACCATACTATAAATGGCTTTAAATTTTAGATTTTTAATTTATTCATCAGTATAAACTTACTTGGCAAACATTATATTTTAGTTTTTAGGTAATTTTTTTGGTTAAACATTTCTTTCCCTTGTTCTGTAAATAGTTTTTTCTACTCCCCACCAAAAAAAAATATTGTAAGGTAATGTTGGCGGGTGATCATGAATATGCTCAGCGATTTGTATGTGTAACGATTTACACACACATAATTTTCCTGAACTTGTTTTATTTATTATATACCAGTACTAAACACTGAATATATGTGCTGAAATGCGTGTGTTCGACATGTTTGGTTTTGATTCTAACGGTAAACTGAGTGATTGTAAACTTATTTTCAATTTTACAATAAAGGTAAATGAGTATGGGGTCCAATATTTTGAAACAATATTATTATGCTCCTATTAGGAATTTTTAAAAAAAATTGTACAGTGTCATTGTTTTCAGTACAGTGTTGCCAGTTTGCCATATTTATTATGTCAATTCTTGTCCTTCCTAGTTCCCCTTTTGTTGTAATTTTCTTTTACCCATTTAAGCCCTTTGTGTGCTATGTGAGAACTGCTTTTATAGTGAGACAGAATATTAAAAAATAATAAGTTGTAGTTATTGTGTAAATTAAAATTGTTCCAAACAAATTATGGATAAAATAATAAATCTGAAAAAATTGTTAAAATATACAATATGTCTTGTGTTTTTTATTTTTTCGAACTGTGGAGAGCCCATCTTACAAATGATTAACCGGGACATTAACAAGATTATGGGTGGTCTAGGGGTAAGGTGTCAGACTTCTATGCTGGCGGCCGGGGTTCAATACTAGGTCCCGGCATAGATTTATCTGATTACCAAACCCTTCCTTCACCTCTGACAAGACAACTTGTGAATGTGAGGAATGCCAGGCCTCCACCGTGGCTCGGATTCCACGTTAAACTGTAGGTCCTCCATTTCATCTCACAATCACCCTACCATTACACATTAGCGTAAGTGCGTATAACCCAAACGGGTAGTAAGACGCGGTGCTAATAATAACAATAATAACATAACAAGATTATGCCTGAATCAGAAATTGTGGTCTGGGTTTCTGTACGTTTCACTTGACAGCAGTGAAAATGAAATCATTGAATTTTTTTTTTATGCTACTTATTTACCCATACTGATGTGAAATGTTCTAACGCAGGGACAGGGAACATTCAGCGTCAATTATCTACCTTCATTGATTAGAAATTATATGTTCAACATCATATAATTTAGCTAAGAAAAATTAAGAGTTGGGTCAAATACCTACGAGGAAATATAAATTTAATATAATTTAGTACACACATACCTATGATGACAATTGAAAAAGGACATCTGGACACGGGAATTGAACCCAATTCATACATTCAGTTAAGTGTTAAATTACCAGTCTGGGGCCTGGTTGTTAAGTTCATCCTATAGTTAAAGGTGGCTCTGAACTTCCAATAAACAGTATTAGAGCTCTAAAACCAATTCCAAATGAAAAATATAATTTCTTATGTTTCAAGTGCTTAATCTGAAATTTTCTTGAATCTTGAATACCCTTAATGATTAGAAGGTCCCATCCTTAATAAAAATAAAAAATCTGGGCATTAATTTTTATTAATTGGTTAAATTATCTATACTGGGAATGCAATCTCGTCTCGTATTGGTTGCATCATGTGGTGAGGGGGCTAGAGATGAATTAACCATTTTCATGTTTGTTGATGACCCTGAGGAGCCCTTCTGGGCGAATGAGTAAATACCATCATTCCTAAACATCAAGTCTTTTGGATTTATCTGCCTTGAATGTTGTAAAACTGGAACAGGATATGCAGATTAATGTTGGAAAGAAAAATGTTTGCCACAGGAAAAGGCAGAGGGAACGGAACTGCGTAGCCATACATGGACCATAGGACTATAACTAAGAACTGGATGATTGTTTGTCTTAATGTATTATGCTTCATAGGGACTCTTTAAATCATTATATTTAGAGCAACCTTCTTTTGGCACTTGAAATGGTTGCTTGAACCTGAATCTGGGTTGTCTCATATATATTTTAGCTTGGCGTACCATGTTGAACTTGTTGCTACCTAAGTATTAATTATATATATTGAAAGTGTTCATTATCATCATGTCTTCAGAATTTCCCCACTTTGATTGCCGTGCAACTGGGACAAGGTAAAGTCTGTCCAGCGTAGGGATTGTTTTCTGAAAGGCCATTTTTCCTACCATAAATCTATTATATAGTAGGATATTGGTAGGAAAAAAGACCTTTCAGAGAGTAATTCCTACCATGAATGAAGTTTGCAGATGGATTTGTAAAAGAACAATGATATGCCACCTTAAAAGGAAGGGTGAATGTAACAGAAAAGCTAGAGAACACATGACTGTAACTCTTAACTAGACGAAGGATATTGGACTATAAATAGTAATTGGATGGTCAATTGTCTTAATAATATATGACTCTCCCTAGACTCCTTGGAAAATAATATTAAGAGTATCCATCTGTTGGATCTTAGCACTGGTGCTTTGAAGATGAATCTGGTTTGTTTTGTACTCATTTTAGCATCGTACCATCATGTGATACTTGAGATATGCCATATGTATGGTTATTTGTATAGGTAGGGGAAACGTAGGTACAGTGAGACAGGTAATTTTTGAATTATTTTATTTTCAAAATATAAAAATTAAAAATTACGTAACCTAAAGATGTAATTTTCCCTAAAATTACACATGTCTCACTGTTCCATATGTCTCACTGTACCTACGTTTCCCCTACTGTGCTCTCTTCTCGTAATTACCATACCGCGTATGTGCGCGCGCGTAAGTTGACGGTTACAAATAACATTCCTTGATACATGAAAACGTGAACAATTTTTTTTAGATATGGTGGCTTTTCTAGCTTTCGGACCATCTACTAACAATCCTTTATTTTTAATTAAATTGCACCTACCGTTGCTGTTATTCACAAATATAAGTACACGATTGCTTTCCTCCGAATGTCTTGTAAATTTTCTATTTTGCAAATTAAATTATCAATTAAACGAAAACAATACCTATGTAAACATCTAATCTGCATGATATTCGTGTTTTGAATTAAAAACTAAGTACGAAGTAGAATTATAGAAACCAAAATGGCTGTCAGGCGGGATCGGGTAGCATACTCATAAATTTTCCTTGGCGACCTTGTGCGTAGCCAAAATATTCATTAGCCAATGAACGTCTTGCAAGTGGACAAACATCTGTGACGTGATTATTTCCACGTTGGACGTCGACGGCTGATGTCAGAGTTAAGGACGTTTGTGTAATAAATAAGAATAATATGGATGTGATTTGAATTTATAAACCTCGCCGTTGAAATGACATTGTTTTATTTAAACTTTTGAAGTATATTTCAGTGTTCATATCTATTTTTGGTGATATTTGCGACGTATTTTTGCTTAGTACTGAGCTCTACTCTGAAAATAACTGTAAATCAAAGGATGGGTTGTTTTGACAGATTATTAGGGCGTGGAGGCCTATTATGAGCCATGTGTTTAATCAAAATGATGGAAGAACCGTTGTATTATGAATTATGAAAATACCGATCCTTGTTTTTAGTTTTTAAATCGGCAACACTAACTTATTCTAAGCCATACGGCGGTAGTTTAATATAGGCCGAGAGGATTGCAGACGTCACTAACAGGTCACCGCAATTTGGTTGCGGCATATTTAAAAAGAAAAGTTTATTTCTGTTTATTTATTGTGTTTGTTTTTAAAAAAAGAAGAAAAATGTCAATGGCCAATGATATTAGTTTAATGGACTTTTTATTTGATCGTGAAGATCCTTTTATGAATCTATCAGAAAAAGACACTAATGCCAGTTTGAAGATGGATCATAATAAGGATGTTAATATGATAAATGTAAGTGTTCCAAGTAATCATTTATTGATAAGTAATCAACTAATCATGTATTTGTTGCGCTCTTAAATTAAGATTAGGCCCTACCTCACTAGATTAATAATACGTGTTTAAATAATTTGTATGTAGATTTGTCAACTTATCACATGTTGGCCATATGGGGAGATCTGTATGTAAACCTGACACTATCAAATATTGAACTATATCTTGCAACATAAATGGTTTCCCTTTATTTAAGTTTTATCTAAGAATAAGCCTAATTTCTCACCTTTAGCTATTTTTCAGAAAATTATTATTATTGTTTACTACCCTTTTGAGTTGTACGTTTGAATAATAAATACACTAATGGATTAGGATTTATGGTTATAACTTGAACAGGTATTAAGACATGGAGATAATAATTATGATTAGGGATTAGGAAGGTCAAATTTAGTGGGAGTGAACCCGCATTTGTGGGGAGAGTGAGTGAAGAACCATTTAGAAGAAGAAAAAAACTTGGTTCACCGGACCGAGATTAGAACCTCAATCTCCTTGTCCTCGGCAGTCTGGCTCAACACAAATCTAGTGCGTTAGACAACTATGCTATTGAGGCAGTTGAAAATTAGTGAATTAAATATATTTTCATCCTACATTAATTTGAACATATGACTCGCAGTAGATTAGACCGCCGATGACAGGGGAGATAAGAGGTTGAACCTCGGTTGGGTGTACTGAGGGAATTGTTTTCCACTCTCCCTCCACACACATGATGCTGGCACACATCCTTTAAATATAACCTTCTTAATTCCAAATATCGTTACCGTAATTAGTACAAACCTGAACAAGCAGTAAAATACAGTCCTAAATAAACATTTGAACATTGAAGTAATTGTGCCTGTTAGCCTACTGCCCCTTTATGAGACTACTTGATAATTTTATACAGTCAAGTATTTTGAATATTTAAATAAAGAATTCACAGAATTTACTACGTCCACCACTTTGTTATATGGTTAAAAATGATTGCAACTCATAGCATTAATTTAGTTATCTTCAATTAAATGATTAATTATTTAGCTTATAAAAATAGCCAAACATATCTTAGTTTGGGCGTGAATCAAAAATAATTAGTTGCAAACATTAATTTAAGATATTGAAAAAGATTGGGGCATGCACAAGTTTACAGAAATCATTTAGCTGAAAATATTTTTTTTATCGGGTCATACTAATTATATGCATTCTTTAGTTATAATTATGATGGTAATAGTTGGACTATGATAATTATTTCCAAACAATTATACAACATAGGTCTGAACAATAATTAAGTTATGATTAAATTTTAACTCGGGGTGAATTAAACGTACTTATATTGACAAGCATACAGTGGTACTTTAAACTGACTAATGACCGACCACTTTTTGTGACTGAACATTTCACAAGAGTCGACTAAACCTGACAATTTAAAATTTTCCACCCTCACAGACAGAGGATTGGACCAATAACGACTTTCTCGACTCGATCCTGAAGTTTGACGTGGACCATCCGTTCCTGAGCAGCAGCGAGCTCGTGTCGAATCCACTGCACGTGGACACGACGGATGGCTCGGTCCCTCCCAGCACATGTTCCGACAGCGGCCTGTCCAGCGACCAGCAGCTGTCGCCCATGTTACCCGAGGTGGACGAGGACATGTTACCTGGGAACCTGCTCTCGAACACGTCCTCAGAGAGCGGGGAGACCTTTTCCAGCGACCAGGGCAGTCCACAGCAAGAGGAGACTGTCGAACTGGACCCGTCAGTGTTCAACCTGCTCGACACGAGCAGTATGAGCGAAGTGAAAATCGAGGACAACCAAGCGATCATCAGCATGAGTACGTGTCAATTACACTTATTTTCTTATCACCAATCACCAGAGTTGTTAACCTGTGGCTATTGTCATGACTCATGAGACCACAATTTCACAAATAAACACATGGACTTTATCATACAGTTGGTGACCTGGTGGTCTAGGGGTAAGGTGTCAGACTTCTGTGCTGGCGGCCGGGGTTCAATCCTCTGGCCCGGCACAGATCTATCTGATTACCAAACCCTTCCTTCACCTCTGACAAGACGTCTTGTTAATGTGGGGAATGCCAGGCCTCCACCGTGGTTCGGATTCCACGTTAAACTGTAGGGCCTCCATTTCATCTCACAATCACCCTACCGTTACACATTAGCGTAAGTGCATATAACCCGAACGGGTAGTAAGACGCGGTGCTAGTAATAATAATAATATATCATACAATCCAATTTTCATTGGAAGAACCTTATCCGACAGACAATTTAAATATTTTCATTTATTCATACACTAAGTCATGTGATCTTTAACAATCTCTCTTGGTAGATATTATCGATTAATTACTTAGTGGCCGCAAAAAAAAACCATGTTAGTATTTCTTAAAGGCTTTTCCCACCATAATCTTTCTATATATACTTTATAGGGAGGGATAGGATCTGCGAACCTTCGAATCCTTAAGTATTTTCTAAATTAGAGGATTCAAGAAAATATCAGTTTAGAGATTTGAACATTTTTAGATGTCTAATACTGCTTAATGATGGCTCAGCCTCAATATAATTATAGAAAAAAAACATAACTAGACTTCAGACCATTTATTTAATGCTTAACTGAATGTATAAATGTTATAATGATTGTATTTTAGAGAGAAAAAAAAAATGTTAATATTTTGTTACTATTTTAACGTTATATTATTTCCTATTTTGTTCATAATTTTTTCCAAGATTCAAATTCGAACTTGAGATTCGGTATTCAAAAGTACCGATAGAAATGAAGTTTCGGATTTGTACCTAAAATAGTGGTTTTGATAGGCCTACAGTTCTATGTTTCTTACTAGAGTTGATTTTCTATCTCTCTTAACGATGATGCTGGCTCATCTTTTCACATATTTGATTTGAACCTCCTTTTTTGGTTAAAGGACTATAGCTTCACAAATTAACTAATAAATCAAATATGTTGGTAATTTCAGTATGTTTTAAAAATATTTTAACAAAGCTTCCTGACAATCATGGATTATTAAAATAATCTGAATATGTCTATTTTGCTCCTCATATCTTAGGGTTACACACACATGAGAAATACAAGTGATTTTGCAACAACAAAAACTTAAATAGCGGTACTAGAATATTTGTCAATTAAGAACATTTACATGGTAGCTCTACAGATGGAGAAAACCTTGTAAACTCGGGGGAAGTTTTGATAAATAAATAGTGGTAACCATGTACATTTTAATAATTAATCACATAACATGCTTCGGTGGTCGCATGGTCAAAGGCAGTAGACTAAACTACCCACGACAGGAAGATCAAGGTTCAAATCTTGTCTCAGGTGTACTGAGGGTGGTTTTTTTTCCAAAATACTTTTTAACTCTCCCTTCATGCAAATGTGTCTACACTTCATCTAAATATAGCCTCCTTAATACCATTAACCTAATTAGTACATAATCCGAACGGGTAGTGAGATGTGGTGTTTAATAAAAAAAAAACTTTTTTTT